>JAODAL010015683.1:0-35000 GCA_025379985.1 Phyllomedusa bahiana | reverse complement strand
AAAAAAAGTGAAATTTTTAAATTTCACCTCCACTTTGCTTTAATTTCTGTAAAACATCTAGAGTGTTAACAAACTTCCTAAATGCTGTCTTGAAGGGCTTCAGTTTTTTATATGAAGTCATTTAGGGAGGTACCTAACATACAAGTCCCTCAAAGCCCTGGCAGAACTGGACTGGTTACTAAAAAAATCTGTTGCGATTTTTTCTTGAAAATGTGAAAAATTGCTACTAAATTTATAAGCCCTCTACTGTCATAAAAAAGACATTTAAAAAATGATGCCAGCATAAAATAGACATGTGGCAGATTCTAGTTATAAACTGTTTTGAGTGATGTAACTATCTGTTTTGTGTCACAAGAAAATATTCTCTAAATCACATGAATAGGTAAAAGTATCAAAAAGTTATTCCCACATAAAATGACCTATGTCAGATTTGAGAAATGGGTTCTGTCAAGTCAAGACTGGTTGCGGTTGTAAGGGGTTAAGAACGAAGGCTATTGTTGACTCTGACTCAGAGAATGAGTGACACCCCATTTATTTTTGTCTCAGATGCCTTGGCTCTCCCACACTCCTTTAGTTCTCCCACACTGCAGCCGCTTGCAAATGTGCCACCACACTCTGTCTCTTGATGTGACAGGAAGAAGGCCAACCTTGCTGAAATGTGGCACGTTTTGGACTTAGAACATTGCCATGTGTAGTAAATACATGTTATACATTTCATAAATGCATTATGATTCATGCAGTGTATTGACTAAAGCCTTATATAGGAATGAAAAGTCTCAAACCGACCGCCACACACTCACATAAGCAAGCTGTGCAGTACCAATGTTATTATCTTGATGATCAGAATGTGAGGTAAAATCTTCTGAACTGGGGCACAGGCAGCATAACAATCACTATGAGGATATTAACCCTTTCCTAAACTTTCAAAGACAAAAAAAACTTTTTGTCTGAATTTACACTTAATAAATGTACCTGTTCCAACTTACATTCACATTTAAAATAAGAACATAGAACTCATTTTGTTCATATACTACCTGTATAGAACTCATATTTAAGTCAGTTAAATTAAAAAGATAAATTCTTAAACTCTGTGGCATAAATCTGCCATTCTCCTGTTACACATATGTTGACACATGGTAGATTTTTCTTTTGTAGAAGTTACAGTAAAATATATCTATATAATTTGTTACAAAAAAACAGCAAAAACTGTAACATTTTGTAGTATTAATTTTAAGTTACAAAACCCCCTTTAAAAAAGGGCTGATTATACATTTTTTACTTCTACTGATAAAATATAAAGGGGAACATATATGAAAACTGTCTAGGTCTAAGACTTGTCTTGTTGCCCATAGCAACCAATCAAAGCTATCCCTTTAATTTTTTTCAGAGCGCTATATGAAATGAAAAGGGAGCACTGATGGGTTGCTATGGGGAACAAAGAAAGTCTTAGACCTAATCAGTTATTATCATACATGTGGCCCTTTAAGCATTCATCTCAATCATATCCAGTTATTAGCAAAACATTTACAGGAATAAGCTAGAGAACCTTCCTTCTCACAGACTTGCCATGTAGTCCCCTCCTATCCTATATGTATAATAAGCTGCAATATGAATAGACAATATTGGTTGAACTTTGTTGTTTTCCTTCATTCTATTTTCATCTACAAATCTATTATAGACTGATATGTCTCATGGTTAAGAATTTCAAAGAAACTCTGCTTAGTCTGATCCTGATGATATTTATGAAATATGTTTAGTGACAGCATATGGTAAAGATAAATAGTATACTCCCAACTGGTCATACATAGGTCTAATACTTATTTTCTTTTTTGTTATTCTGACAAACAAACTCATTCTCTATAGTATATGACTGTTATAATTTTAAAATTTTTAACACATTTTCAGAAAATTTTAGTGGTAATTTCTGCTCATGGAAAAAACACATAGAGGGACATGTATAAAAACTGTCTAGGTCTAAGACTCTATTTGTTGCCCATAGCAACCAATCAGAGCTCCCCTTTCATTTCATATAGTGCCCTGAAAAAATTAAAGGAGAACTCTAATTGGTTGCTATGGTCAACAAAAAAAGACTTAGACCTAGACAGTTTTCATACATGGCCCCCTATGTAACATTGTTGTCACAGTTTTGTCACTATTTTCTAAAGGAATAGATTTAAGAAAATGTTTGTTTGAGGACTCCATTGCGGTACAGCACAGAGAATAATAAGAAATATAATAGGAGTGTGTGTAATATGTTCTTGATCATTTTCTAGCATGTCCTAGTCTGTAGGCCATTTGCCATGTCTTGGGGCGTTTGTGACTACAAGTCAGTCATCATTTTCTTTGCGTCTCCACCTTTCCTTACCATTTCATTTCCGTTTACAGCACATCATGTTCTCACTAAAGAGTCAGTTATTTCTTTTAACAGTTGAAATTGCTGGAAGTGATTTAACTGTCATTTAATTTGATTCCTCTCTTCTGACTGCGGAGAAATATGTTTAATGTACTGGAAATTATGTTAATAAGAAAAAGCATTATCTCATTTAATGAAATAAATACACAAATATTTCAAAATAAAATAAAGAGGCAATCTTCACCGTGGAAATGTCTCTTATGGTTTGCATAAAATAACAAATGGAAAAATTCATGAATATATTGAAATACTAACAAAAAGAGGACTGCTCTTTGGAAAGCAGAGAGAAAGAACACTATCTGCAATGCATATCACCTAGCAATTTAAAATGTAATGCAGCAGCAACATTTGTCAGAAGGAGTTGTAAGCAGCACGGAAAAAGTGAATTGTATAGCATTTATATATGAGACATTCCAATATTGGATCCTTTTCTCTATGAATTAGCATTTTTTATTGCTAAAAAAAAAATAATGCTCACTCTTTAAAACTTATTACTTGGATAATTAGGTGTGAATATAGATTAAAATATTGTTTCAT
The DNA here is from genome assembly GCA_025379985.1 of Phyllomedusa bahiana. Lineage (NCBI taxonomy): Eukaryota > Metazoa > Chordata > Amphibia > Anura > Hylidae > Phyllomedusa > Phyllomedusa bahiana. Next base: position 32,050 of record JAODAL010015683.1, on the reverse strand, counting down.
GAGTTCTGTTCTTGATATCACTGTGCATAAGGACTTGAAGCAGGCTCTGTCTGGTCCATAGGGGAGCAGGAGAAACCTGAACATCGTGAGCCCTGAATATGGTAGGTACCTGGGTATTTTAGGCCTTGAGTTGCTTTTCAGGGAGAAAGGCAAAGAATGAGAGCCAGAAAGCAGGAGCTAGACTGCAAGAATCATGTGCAGCTATGTACAGTAGCTGTGGGCTAGACCCCAAAAGTCAACTCCACTGGTGGGCCACAATAAACAACTCCACTGTTGGGCCCCAAGAATCAACTTCACTGGTGGGCCCCAAGAGTCAACTACACTGATTGTCCCCAGGAGTCAACCCTATTGGTGGGTCCCAAGAATCAACTCCACTGATACGCCCAATGCACCCCAGTCCAACACTGTATGGTGGTAGCTGTAGTCCCTATGGCTTCATTTTACAAAGTTGTACAAGTTCATTTTGTTAATCTGTATGGAGGCATTCCCCTCTAGCAGCAATGCAATATGCCATGATAAAATATATAAAACTGTGTTATTCCCTGACTAAAATAACCATTAGATCATTATGTACAAACCTAAGCATAGGCTGGAGAGGTCTAAGACACCCTCACTACTGGGCTCCGGAGCAGTGAAAATGAAACATGGAATTCTGATTTTATTCTTATGCATGGTTCCCTTTAAAAGAAGACAAGTGCCGTCCAATGCAATCCAAATAGGCAGCTTTACTGAACATTTTCACATTCAATCCAATAGGACACAATCTTGGTGGTTGTGAATTTAGACACTATAACACAAAGCACTGCACATTTGGTGGCCCTTTTACTTAAATATTTAAGGTAGTACAACATTAACATATACCGGTATTCAGTATTTTATATTAGTTTAATCACAGGAGACCATCTTTGTCCTGTGTTACTTTACAAAAAAACCCAATCCATTACTTAATTCTAATTATTTGGCAACAACTTCCTTCTATCCAACACTGCTTTTAAGGGTTCTGACTCAGGTTTTTGTATTTTTGCCACCAATTGTACTGTAAACTATTTCCATCTACAGGCATTATAAGGCCTCACTGAAGCCTACTTCTAATTTTCCTCCAAATACTGCCAGAAGATAGTCCTACTTTCAGGAAGTCCACAATACCATACTGGAGTTCCAGGGCTGAACTGTAATGGCATACATAACCTATGGGCAGTTGTGCACTGTTTTTGGAAGAAATTCTATATGTTTTTCCTGTCTAACCCCTTTAAGGTTTCCAGTTAAGAGAACTAATAACTCCAGCTCAACTCATGTAACGAAAGTTAAAGTGGCTAAATTATAACAAAAATGTAAGCTATTTATAAGCACTAGTATGGTGGGTGAATGGACAGTCAAAGATGTGCCAAATTTATTTTAACCTTTAGATAAGAAAACATCATCAAATACTTGCTCCACAAGCCCACCTTTTGTCTAGCAGTCTGTCAAGATGACTCATGCCCCTATTTCCGGCTCCCCTACAGCAGACCCTGCAAGTGGCGCCACGATCCACATATTGGGGCACAGGTGCACTCGCGGTTCTGGTCCCCAGTCTGCATACTCACCTCTTCTCACTCCCAGCACTGTCTCTGTTGGCAGGCACGCACCGACTCTGTAAAATTTAAAGTGCCAGCGCGCTGGTAATTGCCAGGCGCTGACCCTATATTACCCAGCATTCTCCAGACCTCCCTGCCGCATCTTTAGTGCCATCAGACTATTGAGAAACTGTCTTTACCGTGTACCAGACTTACTTGCCTCTGTCCTTTGACTGTGATTCTTGCTGCCAGCCCTGACCTTCCTGATTGTTCCCATCTACAAGCCTTCTCAGCGATTTGGTACTGCGTTACACTTTGGCTGCCACTGCAGACAAGTCACGCCAGGTGTAGTGACCTGGGGGTCGTCTGCCACAGCAAGCTCATCCTGCCTTGCGATGGGCTCTAGTGAAAACCAGCAGCCCCTTAGATTCCGCTCCCTGTGATGTTTACACCACTGCTTGCGGTGGCTTAGTGGATCCCACCACTTTGGCCTTTATCAGTAGATCAATCAGCCCTGTTGACAACAATAGAGGAGAGGTGTTTTACTCATTACACAAGTCTACTGAGCTCTTCATGACTGAATTGCAGGATAAGGTGGGCGATTATGGCACAGCTCCTCTCCCCCTATCCTTCTCAGAATATTCCTCTGCATCTATCTTCAACAGCCTTTAAAAGCCCTGGTCTTCTCTATCCTCACATAACTTAGTGAAGGAAGCCCAGAGTTTGTTGGCCACTCTTATTTACTACCTTATCTGAGTCTCCATTGTTGTCCACTGAACAAGACTTTCAGAAGTCCCATTTACTTTTCACACCAAAATTGCAGCAGTTGCAAAAGATTTGAAGGCTAATACAGGATGACCACTTACACATGCTTTCTTGTGGTTTAGATCTGTAATACTTAGCCATAAACCTAGGACCCAATGTAGGTGCACCGACACCGGTAGGACTTAAATAATAGAATACAAAATGCAGAATTGGAATCAAAGTTCTTATTAAATTTCCAAATGTTGAAAAAATGCCGGAGACTTTACAACTTCTAGATTATTCACCTCTGGAATGATCACCAAAGACATAGGGCTATAAGATCTAAGATAGCTGGCCCTTGTAGGCAGTGTCACTGATATATCTTTGGAATGGCACTCTTTTTACACAATATCAAATCACATCCACCTCTTTCTACGTTTGTTTCCAATATTTTACAGCAAGAAGATTTCTACAGCCACTACTAAAAATACTACCTGAATAAGGCCAGATTTGGGGAGAAAATAGTTTGGAGGCTCCCAAAACTGTTACCTTAAGGCTGTGCAGTAGCATGGCTATGCAGCTTAAGAACTTCCACCACTCATTGATCCTGAACTATCTCCTAGGGCTGATGAAGAATGAAAATGCCTTATTGTCTTTAATTAGAAACAGCCATGCCTTTTCAGCATGATTTATTTTCAAGGGTCTAGTTAGTGCATTATATGGGGTATATAATAACCAGTTCGAATGACCCACTGGTCTACTTCTACATCTTCTGGGCTCTATTGTTGAAAGCTTTTTGCCTTTTTTTGGTAAAAATTGTGATTTTTAATTGTGATCTTTAAATCTGATCTTTATTTCTACTTGTCTTTATTAGTGTAATTATTTACATAATATAAAACCAGGACAAATACAATATTAGTACTAAATAACAACAAACTGATACAGATGGAGAGAGTACCCTGCCCGACAGGTCTTACAATATACAATGGAGGAGGAAGGAGACAAAAAGTGAGGGGCAGCAGGGTTATTGTAGGTTATAAGCTAGCCTGTAAAGGTGGAGGACACTCTGATGTGTTGTGATAGTGAGTTCCACAGTGTGGGGAATGCACAAGAGAAATCTTAATGACAGTTGTGAGGAGCTGACAAGAGGAAAGCAGAAAAAAAGGTCCTGTGTGAATCAGAGATTGGTGAGGTGTTGGGAGATCAAGGCAGAGACTTATGGAGGGAACAGTTTATGGACAGCATTGCAAGTCATTATAAGTAATTTGAATTGAATACACTAGGCAATGGTTAGCCAGTGAAAAGATTGGCAAAGGGGAGAGGCAAAGGAGTAACGAGAAGAGAGGTGGATCAACCCGGAGTTGAGGACAGATTGCAAGGGATCAAGAGTTTTAGATTGGAGGCTGCAGAAAAGGATGTTACAGTATTTCAGGAGGGAGATGATGAGGACATGAACAAGCATTTTTGCAGGGTCAAACTAAAAAAAGAAGCTTATCCAGGAAATATTTTTTCAGATGGAGGCAGCAGGAGGTGGTAAATGCTTGGATGTGTGGTTTGAAAGACAAGGCAGAGTCAAAGGATATCCAAAGGAAGCAGTCCTGTGGTACTAGGGTGAGTTTGTAGCCATTGACCATGATAGAAAGATGTGATAAAGAGGTTGAGTGGGATGGGGAAAAGATGATGAACTCTGTTTTCTCCATAGTGAGTTTGAGAAACAGGGAAGAGAAGAAAGAAAACAAAGACCATAGATATTACACGATCCTGGAAAGCATATGCAAATCTTTGATGTATTAAACCACGGCAACCTCTCAAACAATATCTAGATCTTTTTCCTTATGCTTCTCTTGTTGTTTTGGTAACATCGGTTCCTGATCTCAATAGCTAATAGCAACTGTGCACCATCTCAGGTGACATGGACTTAGATTTGATTTTCATCTCCAACCTATACCAGGAATTATAATTATAATTGTTTCTATTATTATCTCTATTTTTTTAATTATAATAAGACAGACAATTAAAAACAATATCCTAATGAAGAAAAGACTACAAGGGATTTTTATTGCACTGTCTTAAACAAAACAACAATTTGATATTTTTAAAGGATGATATGTTGTTTCAAACTTACTTCAAAGCCTTCTTAAACATATGGCTAGCAATCAGGTCTGCAATCACTGGTTTCATATTATGTAGAGCATGATTTCAGTATTATGCCGTTATCCATCTGTTTTTGTAGGAAAATACATGAACCTTTGTATAAGAGGTCAGTTGCTTCATAGCAAACTGCATTTAAGAGCTTCATCTTTGTTCACTTGAGATCATTTCTGTGATTCACTTCAAAGAACCAGCGCATCTTGTACAGACAACTGACAGGTGAATCTGCAACAGAATTAGGCCAATTTAATCTTAGTCTAAATTTATATGTTGAAGCAATATGTTCTGTGACACTTTCTCCTGATCTTATGAGAAGATGCTGTTAATCTTATTAATCTTAAACTATGCACATCTAGTACAAGACCTGTGCACTGATCTACAATGTGATAGTTGTTTGGGATAATAATAAAATGTATATTTTATATAATATTTTGCAGTTGCAAAACTAGAATGTTGGAATTACACCGCAGCATTAGTTACATAGTACGCCTGAAAAAAGACACGTGTCCATAAATTTCAACCAAGGGTGGAGAAAACGTGGGCGAAGGGAGGGAGACAAGGAGCCCAAGCCCAACCTCCCCAACGTTGAACGCCCCGAAACCCACAAGGCAAGAACCAATTTGCTCCAGCGAAGACCCCATCTCTAACCCCAGAGCAGTCACCAGCCATACATTAAATACTATGTGCAGCCAATTGGTTGATTGCTTCAGTCTATCAGATTAAAAAAATAAACAAACAGATTTGCAAATTAAAATTATACCACTAAGTGAAGTATACAAAGTCAGCTTACACCTGCACAGGCGAGTCACATTATAATGGCCACCAGACTGCAGCTAGATGTTCTAGATGTGGTCTTGAAGGTTGTCACAGGTATCTGTATCCATTGTGACTGCAGTGCATCCCACAACTGCTGGAAGGTGTGTGGGGGAGAATCCATAGAGCAAATATAATGATCAAGGTGGTCTCACAGATGCTCAGTTGTACTTCAATTCTGAGAAGCTTCAGAAAGCGGGTGTGGTTATTCCCCAAAACGTCGCATGCATCTGTACGGCCAGCCACTTGCCTTAAAACTAACTGCATCAGTGAAATGTAATGGTTGGAGGCATCTTTTTGCTTATTAAGTTGGCAACCCAAAGGATTATGCTTCAACTGCAAGTACTTTTTCAGAATGATTTTATGTAATGAAAAATTGCATTGAATTAATAAATGTATCATATTTTTGCACTATATGTTGTGGCATCTGCAATTGCTAAATTAAGAGACATTTGAGAAGTAAGGAGCAGCTCCATTTTTGCAGATCACTTGGGTTTACATATACTACCATTTTTTGAAAATTGGAACTGGTTTTTACAGGTGGAACGTGAAAGAACCATTGTTTGCCAGTAAAAACCACATAGCCATTTAATTACCACTTTGGAAAACCTTGACAAATCCCAGCAAAGACTCCTGTGTTTTTATGTTTTTTTGTGTGGTATTGATGCGGGTTTTTAACCACAATAGAATGAATACAAGTTGGTCTAATTTGAAATGCATCGGTGCTGTAAGACAATACACCTTAACCAGGCTAGGTACTGTATTTTCATTTATGTTGCCATTTGTATCCCCTCGCACTGCAAAGTGTTCATTTACTTTAAATTATTGGTTTGTATATAAAAAAAAAAAATCTTGGGTCAACCACCAAACCGAACAAGAAAAATAAGACCTCCAAATGATTTGTAGATAGTAAGGCCTCGTTCACACGGCTTATTTGTCCGCGGATTGGCGCCGTACTCCGCGCCGGATTTGCGCTTCAGTACGGCGCCAATTTCCCCGGCAGCAATTACGGTAAACCACTGCTCTCATAGAGAAGTGGAATCCGTCCCCTCCTACCCGCTCGGCGAATCGCCGGGCGGGAGAAAACTGGACAAAGCACATTATTTACGGCGCGTACGCGCCGTAAAAATGCATTGTCTATGGGGCCGGGAGCGCCCCCCCGCCGCGCTCCGGCCCCGCCCCTTATTGGGATTTGTGACTCAAAAAAACGGGCCCCCCAAATCCGTCAGAAAATAAGTCCGTTGTGATAAGTAAGCCTTCACAGCCAGGGTCCTCTCTTCCTCTGTTAGTCATTAATCGTCACCATTGTACTTGCTTGGCATCTGTTATGTATGTAACCCCCATCGAACATACAGCGCCCTGGAATTAATGCCATTCTAAAATAAATAATAATCATAAATAATCGTTTGGGCATATCATTAGAATTTTCGCATCATTTGAGACTGAAAGCTTCAAAAACCTTTACAAATGATTAACTGCTATGAACTTTGTTTATACTCACTCAGCATTACAGATAACATACATAGCTATCTAACGTAATGAGATATTCCCATCACATAGATTAGCTTTAAAGGGAACCTTTCACTATTTTTTTTTCTACTGATACACATTCGTTTCTGATTGAAAATTTCTGAATTCAGTCGTCTACATATGATTGTGGGGAAAGTTTTCTTGCCTGCACTGCCTTAAAGGGAACCTGTTAAATAGTTTATATCCCCCCTGGCTGAGGACAGCACAAGCTAGTGACAGACATGCTGAAAATCTTTCTCTACAGAACAGGAAGTGTTGGACTATTATTAGTGGCCAAAGTAAGAACTACAGGACTTAAGATATTTTTAAAAAATATTGAAAGTAATATGGAAAATTTTAAAAAAAATAACCAAAAATTCTGAAAAAATGTGTTTAACATATAAACGTGAGCTTAACAATAACTCATTTTTTGATGACACATTCCCTTTAAACATGTAGGTAAAGGTAAATGAAGATTATTACCAAATACATTTCCGTTGTAATTTTACTTAATTTCAGAATTAGGACAGTTCTTATCTCTTGACTGTTTACACAAGCTTCTCTAGTTACTGCCCATCTCTTCTGTTCTATCAGTGGCCTGGTAGTTGATGTCACTGTCTGCTGTGTCTTATCAGCATGATGGAGCTTACTTTTCACTCTCTGATCTTATCTTTCTACTGATAAATCCATAGATTTACTGATCTGGTAGCAGCCTTGTGCCATCCTATTAGGTCTGCAGAGCAGGTTTATGTGAAGTACTTAAAAGATAACAGAGTCATTTAGCAGCTAACAGACTGTCTTTGCAGCATATACGTTTTTCTCTCTCACTAGATGCTTTCTCTTATGACAAATACATCTCTGCTAGTACAAATTTGTAGCCAGACATCCTGCTTAGACTGTCTTACTGTTTTCACAACCCCTCCATCTGTAATGTCCCTGTAATAGGCTCATCTAGGAAGAAGAGCTTTCAGAGCAAAAATGTCAGTCACTGCTATAAACTCATCCATGACCTGCACAGGAAGTGGGAGCCTGAAGAGGGTGTGAAGAGTGATAATAACTTGATGGGACAACTCATTAAAAAAAACATAAATGAAAGAGAAAATGAAAGCTTCTACAGTATGATCAAAACTCACAGGGGTGTAGGGAAAAGTAAATACATTGCTGTTGTGATTTTGCTTTGCTCAGAAGATAAAGAAGATTGTATCTACTGTTAGTGTACACAAGTTTCTCTAGGTTGCCAACCACATCTCCTTGCTTTCTACTATCTATGACTTCAAGCTGCCATCTGACCATGGTGAGTCACTCCGTGCTGAGCTTCATCTCTAGCACAGGAGTTTGTTTACCTAAGTTAACAAGTTTTAATCCTAGAGCTCTGTAGTCTTCTACACTGCTATTTACAAACCTTCTGCACTCTTGTCACTCTAATAGAATCAGCTAGAATTAGCAGAGCTGATATGTCAATCACTGCTATAGAGTCATTCACAGCATTACCAGGAGGTGAGAGTCTGAAACTGCCTTTGGCTCTGTGAAACATCATGGTGAGACAACCCCTTTAATTAAACAAAACTTATTAAGACGATATACTGCCATTATTTGGTGAATTCAATGTCAATGCTGAAAATATGTAGTAAAGGTACAAGTATTATATTTTGAAAATATCCCTATAACTTTATAGCGCCAATATTGAATAATGCTGTAATTTTCTATAGTTATAGTGTTCTGAATATCCACCAATGGTAAATATGTTTCTATCTAAAAGAAAGTCACATTCATGCAAGGGAATAGGGGGGTGAGGAAATGATCATTCTATAGAGTACAGCCATCCTGATTTAAATCCGATTCTCCCACAGTGCTAGAAACAGCCTTGGGCATATATTAAACAAGTCCAAAAATATGGCTAAGTCTAGATATGCATTAGTTATAACTTTCTGATTTAGATAAATTATAATGTTTCAATTTCTAAAAAAAATTGCCGTATGAAATGAAAGGCTATCTACTGAGACTAGTTTACTTTTTTCTGAAATATAATTCTACATATAAAATTGAAAGGCACATAAACAATTTGCAGAAAATAAAATCCTACTGTTAATTGCTGTGTAATAAATCTGTTGCACCTTTTTCCTGACACTTGCTGTATATAACTATTCATACTCCTTATTATAATAAATATCAAGTCAATGTAGTGTCAAATCATCTACATTTATTTTCTGCAGAGCGTATTCACTTATTAATTGATTCCTCAGCAGTACCCAGAACTTCCTTTCCATAATAATTGCTTAAAGCTTAAATTGTCCTAATATAGAAAGCATCATCTTCAAGTTATTTTGACAAAGACTGATGTAAAATGATCTTGAAGGTCACAATACCTTTTTTTCTATGATTAGTACAGAAACATTAAAATAATTCTGCAGACAAAATGTTACATTATATCACGTTCTGAAAATAACTGTCATCGTTATTTAATAAATATTTAACAAAAGGCCACTTAAAGCAAATTGATTCATTTTATGCTCCGATGAAACTTAGTGGACATAGTTAAATCTGCATAATTATTTACAATTTGAACATATTTTGATAACAGTGACATTGATTAAATGATTCTAAATATAGATGTTAAAATATGTTTATAGTGATAGTTAAAAGGGTTGCTGCCATATTAAGAACTCTCCCCCACCCCATGGCCATTTCCATTTATGATCCAGAGAAGAAAGCTGCAGGGTAAGAGCAGCTTTTACACTGGTGGACCCGTCAATGCATCATTTAAATGGTTGGTATGTATATACAGATGCAGCAGAGTCTAGCTTGACCGTGATATCACGGCTTTTTGTGCTATCTGCTCTTAACTGTAAACAAAGGCCACCATTGAAAAGCATTGAGAAAGTAGAGATAACACTCTGTGCCGTGATATCATGGAGCATTATCTGTTCTTTTTAATTCTGCTACATCTATAAGGATGACAGCTGATCCCCTGGGGAGTGCAGGAAGTATGATATATACCGCTAGACAACTATAGAGGCACAATGTACACATTAAATAAACCTGTCTATACCAATTATTTACCAACATATTATATTATAATATTATATTTTTTACGCCTATTTGTAACAATCTAATTTTTTTTATCTTATACCACTTCACACCTTCCATCTCTTGGTACATGTGTTTCTGTTTCTCTGTTTCTAGTTTTATCTCCTACACATTACTCTCCAAGTCTGCATTGAATTATCGTACAGGGTGATTAAAAAAAGGATGGCGCCAAAGAAGTATTATGTGTGTGGTAGAGAGAAAATGTGATTCCAATTCTCCAGTGTTGAGGTAGCCTTCATGATTGCCAAATTTTAGCACCCTGCGAATTGTTTTTGTGGGACTACATTGCAGGCTCGGTCAACTTGTCCCCACCAGGATCTGAACGACCTGAGTACATAACGTAAATAGTTGAATCCATATCCGAGGATATGCTGGGACATTTCTGGACAGAACTGGACTACTGCCTAGACATCTTTTATGTCACTAATAGAAATGATCATTTGTAGGCTAAAGATAAAACTTGGATAAATAGTGTATCTTTTAATCTTATCATATTTGTATTGTGTTCCCTTTGTTCTGTTCTGAATACCAGTTTGCACCATTTTATTTTAATTACCCTGTATCAGGTTCAGACTGGCCCAGAAGAGAGTTGGGGAAACCTTGTTGGGCTTTTGGGCATAGTGGGCCCCATTCAGGGAGAAAGACAGAGAAAAAGTGGTAGAAAGCAAGAGGCAAAGTGCAAGAGTCAAGTGCAGTATACACAATCTTGGACAGTAGCTGTAGGATGGCCCCAAGAATCAACTCTACTGGTGGGCACCAAGAATCAACACCACTGGTGGGCCTCAAGAATCAACTCCACTGGTGGGATCCAAGAGTCAACTTTACTGGTGGGTCCCAAGAATCAACTCCAGTGGTGAGTCTCTAATGACATAATGTATCTGTTTAGTTAATATAAGTAATGTATTCTCTGTGATGTAACAATCCGGGAGCATCTTTTCTTAAATCTCTATGTTGTCTGGGTCCTTTTTTACTCCACTTTGAAATGAATTACTAATGAGTCAAGTGTGTGTTACCAATTGTGGGTTTATTCCTGCAGGTTGTTTTAAAAGTGCTGACAGACAGTGTGTGCAGGAACACACATATAAATATTGGAATTGTAACAAAAAGTAGAAAATTAAAAGGAATCTAAATATAAGGAAAAAGATAGGAACAGCACAATACAGAGTTATAAGAGAAGATTGAATTGGAATTGAAATACAAGTATTAACTAAAACAGATATGTTAGGAGATGTCGTGGTTCCTCTTTTAGTAGTCTCTAAATCTTAACTCTCTTCATCCTTTTCCTTGCATCTGCAAAATTATTGCCCATACATTCATTTAATCACTAAACTTTTTAAGTAGAATAATTTTTAAGTGGAAAATCTGGAGTTCAATAAGAATAGTTTGCAGGGTCATCCTTTTCGTGGTGTATGCTTTGCTCAGAGACAGCATACGTGATTCTGATAAGGATAAACATTCTGCATCTCTGTGTTACCAGCCCCGGTAGGACTGATGTAATTAGACCTGCTGTTTGTCGCCTGTTTGAGCAGTGATTTGGGTATGAATATTTTTCTCAGTGATTTCATAATGTAACAAACACAATGTTCTGTTGATTACAGTGTGGAATTGCATCAGGCAGCATTGGAACCAATGACCCACATTTGGGATTTGTAAATTACCTATACGTTAGATGTTCTATTCATATGTTTGATCCTATCTCCTTATGCTTATAAAATTGATAACTACTTACTGTGTTTATTGTTTTTATGCAACTTTTTCAAAATAAACATGATTTATTAAATAAGCATTTTTTCAATTCAATAGCGACTTTTCAAACGAAGTTTTGAAGGGATTTTGATCAGGTTCTGGACAAGGTTTTCCAACACTGTTTTCTTTCTGAAACACCCATAAAATGTAATAGCCAGAGGAAAAGTAGCATCAATAACGCATTAAAAACGTGTCAAGAAACACATCTAAAACCACGCCAAGGTCTTGGATGAGGTTTTGAAGCTCTCCATTGATTCCTGTGGGGATTTTCAGTGTTAAATTGACATTACACTTCTTTTTCAGCATCCAAAGAAGCATTTAAAACGTGCGTAAAAACCTTGCCATGTGTGAACTACAACGCTGCTTTACATAGGAATCAATTAAAATGAACCGGGGGCATTTTGGACACTTTTTTAACACTGTTTTGGGAGCAGAAAATGGTGCCAAAATCAGTCTTGTGAACCCTGTACCCTAAAAAGATGTAACCCACATATAAATTCAGTGTGAAAATATATGCTGCGTGGTATGCATTTTGTGGGATACCCCTACATAAAGGTAAGGGCTCTTGTGAATACCGGAGAGCTCCTTAGACTCTGAGTCACCTCTCATGGTGACCAAGCAGATCCACCATGTCAGCCTCATGACAGTATAACTGGCCATGGATCCCACCAAAGTGCCTCTGTCAGATGTCCATGACCTTCATTGTATTGCTGCTCATCTTCCAGTAGCTGCTTCTGCATCTGCATCTGCTGTTGCTTCGCCTCCAGCAGACCCCGCTACTCCTGCTTTGCACCTCCCTCCACCATTGTGTTAGGATGGAAACACCAAGACCTTTTCTAAAGCAGTGTATGATCCATTTTGAGGTACTGCCGCATCAGTTTACCACAGATCGAGCCAAGGTAACCCTTATTATAAGTCAACTGTCCGGCAAAGCTCTGGCCTGGGCCACATCCCTCTTGGAGCGTGAGGATCAGTTGAAGTTAATCTGCAGGAGTTCATAGCAACCTTCCGCAAGGTCTTCGAAGAACCAGGACTTCTTCCCCTGCATTTACATCAAAGCAATTCCACACTGAGACAATACGCCATACTATTTCTGTCATGCTGTACCCTGAACTAGCCTGGAATAACGAGGCTCTTGTAGTGGCTTTCTGGAAAAGCTTTGCTAGACAAATCAAGGATGAGCTGGCTGGTCAAGATCTTTCCACTACTCTGAGCTCATTGCTTTTACTGGAGCCACGCCAGCAAAGAGAATTTTCACAGCCCCGCAGACTACCTCGCCTCCCTCTAATCTTTCAGAGATCTCCACTGCCTCAGGATGAAACCATGCAAGTGAAGAAAGCTCATTTGTCTGACAAAGAGTGCACCCGACCAGAATCTCTGCTTGTATTGTGGTGACAAGGAACATTTTGTCCGGGAAACTCCAATACCTAGGTTTCGTGGGAGAGGTGATCCTGGGCGAAGGTGCATCCTTTCTCTGCCTGTCTATGCCAGTCTCTATCCTTTCTCCATCTGGTGTCTACATTCAAGTCTCTGCTTTCATGGATTTGGGCTCTGCGGGTAACATTATTCATGGATTTTTCTTTGTAGAAAAGAAGGACGGTTCTCTCTGCCCTTGCATCAATTACCGGGGCCTAAATAAAATTACCATCAAGAACCAGTACCCACTGCTTCTAATCTCTGAGCTCTTTGATCGACTTCAGGCGACCAAGGTCTTTACCCAGCTTGTCCTATGAGGGGCCTACAACTTGATTTAAATTCAGGAAGATAACGAATGGAAGACCTCCTTTAACGTCTGAGATAGGAACTTCGAGCACCTGGTGAAGCCCTTTGGTCTGTGCTACGCTTCGGTGGTCTTTCAAGATTTCGTCAATCAGATCTTTCGGGATTTCCAGTATGTTTGTGTCATGGTATATCTCGATGACATCCTAATTTTTTCCTCGGATTTAAAGTCTCATCGTGACCATGTACTGCTGGTTCTTAAACGGCTATGAGCCAATCAGCTCTACGCCAAACTGGAGAAATGCCTGTTTGAACACACCAGCCTGCCATTCCTTGGATATATAATTTCCGACAAAGGTCTTCAAATGGACCCAGCAAAACTATTTGTGTTCCTCAGTGGCCCAATTCTGTAGGCCTTCAGACAGTGCAACATTTCTTAGGGTTTTCCAATTGTTATCGGCAGTTTATTCCCCATTTCTCCACCCTGGTGGCACCTATCATGGCCCTAACCAAGAAGGTTAATAACCACAAGATCTGGCTGCCAGAAGCTGAATATGTTTTCACTCGTCTAAACCCTGCCTTTGCTTCTGCATCAGTCTTGGCACGATCAAAAACGTACACATAGGCTGTATGGACAAAACATTGAACTTTACTTCATTTTTATAAATTGGTGCATAAAAGACATAGTTCTATGACGAACACCTTAGGCAATGAAAAACAAATGAAAACGTGGCAGTACTTAGTGTATAGTCTTCCCCTGTTTAGGAGGTGAGTGACCCCATAAGAAAGATTATGGGACCCATTGCGATTGCTGCCCATCCGCCTACTCCCATTGTGACATTCAAAAAAATTGTTCATACATTGGATTTAATTCGATCAAATGCCCGGTTTATCCCCTAAATGTTCTAAAATTCTTATTTTTAGTTTCCCTTTGTTGTAGAGCCCACATACAAAAATCTCACACATAGTGCATTTGGCCACATTTTACTACAGCGCACGAGTTGAAATTTTATATATTGTTTAATATTGTAACTTTTGCATTTTTGTGGGTCCACAAAAGCTTTACATGGGAGTGCATAATTGCACATTTTGCAGGGATGGGAACCGCATTTGAAAAAATCCAGGATGGTGTAGCCAGGTTTTTGAATTTTTCCTTCATGTCATTGGGGATAGAATGTCCCCCAATGTTTTTTGATCTCCTGGTTACACTTCTTAATCCATTTGATAATACCTCCCCTGAGAATCAAGTCTCATTTAAAATGGGCAAATATTTTTGTATGATGCCTTTTATTTGATTAAATTGTTGGCTTTTATTTCAAAACTAAATAGGGGGAAGATAATTTATATTATATTGTTACTTTTTTTATTGTGTTACTTTTAATCAAAAATCCTTCCGGATCGCTTTAAAAACAATTTTTGATGCTCTAATTAATGACCAATCAGGGTTAACCACTGTTTTTAATCTGTTATATATTTGTCCCCTTTCTTTTTGATACATATTGGGTTTGCTACAGTTTTTTGCTTTGCACGTATCATTTCACCAAAGGGGATAGCCCTGTTGTATGTTGGGATGGAAAACTTTAAAATGTAGGGTAGTATTCCCCCTGTCGGTTTACGAAAGTGCATGTAGAAATACTTTCTCCTTGGAACCGTTAAAATTAAATCCAAAAACGTAATACTTGACGATTCCACATGGGAATGAAAAAGAAGATTTAAAGGGTTCGAATGTAAATAGCCAATAAGTCTGGCACGGCAGACACATCGCCCCCCAGATGAGGAAATGTCATCGATGTATCTGCCGTACCAGACTAAAGGACTGGGCAAACGTTTGTCAGAGTGTACACATAAATGTGCTCCCACCACGCCAATACCAAATTCGCCAATGATGGCGAGTAATTTCGCTCCATCGGATCCCTCTCATCTGCAGAAACATCCTGTCATCAAAGAGAAAACAAATTTTTGTCATGGGGAATTGAGTTAAAAAGACAAAATAATTGTAGAGATCTCAGAATAAATTTACTGGATTTTTTCAAATGGAATTCAAGTGCTATTAATGCAATCTGATATGGAATGCATGTATACAAAGGACAACAATCACAACCTTAACCCCGGACCAGTTATGTTGCCATTTTTTTTTTCCCTCCCGGGTTTTTAAGAACATCTCTGGTGTCTTTAAGGTAACCGGTGTTCCCTTTAACCAGAGGTTGAAGAAGGCTGTCTAACCATTGGTCAGTTTTTTCTGAGAAAGAGCCAATGCCTGATACAATGGGTTGCATTAAAATAAAGGGTGACCTGTTTATGGACTTTAGGGAGTCCATGATAATGGGAGTGACAGGGTCACACACCTCTAAAGAATTCCCTTTCCTTATTTTATAGAACACCTAAGCTTTCTCCCTCCATAATCAATATATGCTTTTCCCCCTACAATTTGCTTGGGGGATTAGAAGCTAATTTCAATATGTATCTTTATCCAAGCATTTCCAACATGGAAGTTTTTCAATCTTTTGTATTCATAACCACATGGTGCCTCCTTTGTCTACATTCTGAGGTTTTTTTCGGTTTTTCTCTCAATTCTTTCAGAGTTATTTTATTTGGGGGACAGTTTTTTTAAAAATTTTTGGGGGGAAATTTGGTCATGAGCAGTAAATCTCTCTCTAAAGAGGGTCTGAAACGTCCATAGAGGGAGTTCGGGAAAGTACAGGATAGAACTTTTTTTTAAAAAAAATTTAAAATTTTCTGCATTTTCCAAAATAAAATGCTTTAACTGCATGAGGGGGCAGTATCGAACTCTGCAAGCAACCAAGGCCGGGTTTTTTTCAGTGAAACTTTGTGGGAAAACATTTTTTCCCAAAATTCATTATATAAAGATACTTTTATCTGCTCAAAAAAATGTCTGGGGACGTTAATCTTAAATGAATTTATTTTTGCCCTTGAGGGGGGAAAAAAAATAAAAATTCTCCCCCAAAGCAAAGTTCAGTCCAAGAAAAGAACTTGAAGATGTTCTTCTTTTAGGGGCCATATTCGAAGATTTAACAAAATTTAATGGGCTTCGGGGGACCCAAACATTGTTCTGTCTTGTCTGTATTTTTTGTTTTTTTTCTGATTTTTTTCACCACCCCCTCCCCCGGGGCGGGTTTTTCCCCACCCCTCTTTTTTTTTGGACCCTTTTTTTTTTTAAAAAAATTTTTTTAAAATGGGACTGGGACTGGCAAAAGTTGCTGGAATTTTCTTCGGAGGTATTGTGTTAGCACCTTTTGAAGTTACTGAATTACAGAACCAAAACTCAATTCTATCTTGTTTTTTATTTTTCCGCCATGAAGTGCCTCATATTTTATTTGGTATTTGATTTTGGTAAAAGAATAACTTTTGGTAGCCACCCCCCCGACCCCCTTTAAATGTGCTAAATCTGTCGAATATGGCTCTAAAAGAAAAAACATCTTCAAGTTCTACCCCTTGGACTGAACTTTGTTTTGGGAGGAAAATTTTTGTTTTTTTTTTTCCCACCCCAAAGGCATAAATAAATTCATAGAACTTAACTTCCGCAACTTTTTTTTTTGAGACAGATAATGTATCTTTATAAAAAAATCTTTGGAGAACAAAATGAATATTCCAAAAAAAGTTTTCATGAACAGCGGGCCCTTTGGGTCTGCTGAGGGGTTTTACAAGATACTGCCTCCTCCATGCAGTCTAAGCAGCTGATTATTGGGAACATCAGAAAACTTAAAAATTTCAAAAAAAGTTCATCCGTACAGTCCAGAACTCCCTCATGGACAGTTTTTCAGACCCTCTTTGGGAGATCTGAAGCTGCTCCAAACCCCCAAATTTCCCCCCAAAAAATTTTAAAAAACTCCCCCCAATCAAAAAAAGTCTGAAAGAATGAGAGAAAATCCAAATTTTACCATCAGAATTTCAAAAAAGGAGGACCTAGTGGTTTTAATAAAAAAGATTATAAAGCTCCATTTGGAAAGCTTGAAGATAAAGAAACAAATTGAAAAATTATTTTATCCCACAAGCAATATGGAGGGAAATGCAATTTTGACAGGGGGGAGAAACTGGGTTTCACAAATAAGGAAAGGGAATTAAAAAGTTTCCCCTTTCACTCCCATTTTCTATGGTCCCAAAGTCCATAAACGGTACCCATTTTATGCGACCCATTGTATCGGGCTTTGGCTCTTTCTCAGAAAAACTGAGCCAAGGTTAAAGCCTTCCCCTTCAACCTCTGGTTAAAGGAACACCGGGTTCCCTTAAAGACACCAGAGATTTTTCTTATTACCTGGGGGGAAAAACATGCAACTAACTGGCCTGGAAAGTTGTGATGTTGTCCTTTTGTAAACTGCTTTCCCATACAGATTGTTTTTTAAAAGATTTAAATTTCCATTTAAAAAAAACCAGAAAAATTTTTGAAGATCCATACAGTATATTTTTCTGTAACTCAATTCCTCATGACAAAAAATTTTTTCTTTTTGAGACGGGATGTTTTGCAGATGAGAGGACCCGATGGGAGCAAATACTCGCCCAAATTGGGGGAAATTTGGTATTGGGTGGTGGGAGCACTTTTGTGTACACTACGCAATCCTTTGCCCGCCCTAGTCTGGTAGGCAATCTCAATGAATTTCCTCATTTTGGGGGGGGGATTTTGTCTGCCGTGCCAACTTTTTTGGGTATTTTAATCGAAACCCTTTTAATCTGTCATTACATCCCATGTGGAATCGTCAAGTATTACGTTTTTGGATTTAACTTTAACATTTCCAAGGGGAAAAAATTTTTAATGCACGTTTCCCCAAACCCACACGGGGAAAAAATACCCTAATTTTCAAAGTTTCCATCCCAACAACACATAGGGGATCCCCCTTTGGGGAAATGATCGTGCAAAGCAAACTGTACAAACCCCAATAGTATCAAAAAGAAAAGGAAAAATATAAACAATTAAAAAACAGGGTTTACCCTGATTGGTCATTTAAAAAAGCATCAAAAATTTGTTGAACGTCCCGAGAGGTCTTTTGATTAAAAGTAACAACAATAAAAAAAAGTAAACAAAATAAGAAAAATATCTTCCCCCTATGTATTTTGAAATACAGCCAACAATTTTAAACAAATAAAAGGCTCAAACAAAAAAATTTGCCCCTTTTAAAAGATGACATGATCCCTGAGGTATTATCAAATGGATGTAAATTTTAAACCCGGGGAAAAAAACATTGGGGGGCATCTATCCCCCCTTTTCATGAAGGTTTAAAACAAAGAACCTGGTACACCCTCCTGGATTTTCAAAAGCGGGTTCCCATCCCTGCAAAATTGCAATTATGCACTCCCCTTTAAAGCTTTTGGGACCCACAAAATGCAAAAATTACAAAAAATTTTAAAAAATATATAAATTGCAACTCTTGCGCTGAAATATATTGGCCAAAAGCATATGTGTGAGTTTGTATTTGGGTCACAACAAGGAACAAAAAAAAAAATTTTAGAAATCTTAGAGATAAAACCGACACATTTGATCGGGTTAAATCCAATGTGCAGACATTTCTTTAATGTCACAATGGGGGTATGAATTTCCCTTAGGTATTTGCCATGAAAGGGGGATTTAACCAAAAAGGGGGGTATAAAGAAAATAGGCTCCGAGTAAGGGCTTTTTGGGGAAATTTCATTAAATTCCCCTTTTTTTCCCAATGGGGTTAAATTATAAAAGGAGACAAGTTCCACTATTATAATTAAGTTGAGAAATTTCCCCAAATGAAATTGAATGCCTGTTCTGTCTCTATGGAATATTTGTTGTTTTTTAATTTTTTCTTGTATTATAACACTCGCTTTATTTCTTTTCTTTTTTTTTGTGGGGATGAGGCGGTAAACCCGAAATTGCGAAAGTTTTAAACATATTTGGGTTATAAATTTAAAAAGTGGGGTCAAAGTTCTGTGATTTATTTAATTGAGCATTATTTTATGTTATTTTACGCTATTTCAAACCATGCGATCTTTTATAATGCGTGTCCTAAATCCTTACCATATGTGTCACGCTGTGTTTGCAGTTTTGCGCAGGTCAGAAGTTCCGTAGCAATGACGTTTTCTTAATTCCTTGCCCAACTTGTCCCCCGGTTTTATGCAGTTTGCGCGGTCAGGGGTTTTTCCGAAGTCACATGACCTTTCCCTTCCGGCTTTTTTACGGCACCCCTGGTTCCGGAAGTATGGGTTTGGTACCCGCAACTATCCTACAGGGGATGATTTAAATAAGTTAAATTAAAAAATTTAAATCATCAATTTTTCACAATACTTTGCTACGACAAAAGGGCCGGATGCCCCGAAACGCGTTTTGTTTCTTTGAGGGTGCCATTTTTTGCCCCCCTTGTCTTCGTTCCCAAAAACGATTTTAATCCATCTGAAATAAATTTCATTTTTATATTTTTCAATACATTTTTGGCTGCTTCCTATTTCGCTGTCCCCAACTTTTTTTGAATTTTTACCCTGATCCGGGGCGGCGGAAAAACTTCCAGCTCTAAGGGGAACACACTTTTTTTTTTTCCAAGCCCTGGATTTCCCCCCAAACCTTTTACCCCAGAAAACCACAAATCACCCAAACTCTTAGCCATAAGGCTGGTACAAATATGTTGCTTTTTTACTTGGGGGACACAGTAACCCGTTTAAAATCACAAGCACAAACTTTTCTTTACCCAACAGCACAGGTAAACCACTCAATCCAGGCCCCCTTTTTTAATTTTAAAATTTAAAAAAGATCTTTTCTCATCCTTCTAAACTTTAAACTTTAAATTCAATCCAGCAAGTTTTTTTTTAATGCCTGTTTCCGTTGCCAAATTCGGGAAAGCCTTCTGGAAATTTTTTTCCGCCTTCGCGAAGAAGCCCCCGTTGCATCTAACAAAAATGTGACATCCTCAGATGCTCCCTGTGCTTCTACATGCCTCCCGCGTTAAGCCTACTGGGGAAACGTCTTACCTCATTCCTCTGTGCCTCCTCTGACCAGCGCCAATCCTGCTTTAATCCTTACATATCCACTATTGTTTGACCTACTCTATTCCTCAAATCTAAGATATCTTTTGTGACAATGGCTATGGCCGAAACGTCTAATATTATGGCATCTATTGTTTCACTTTAAACCTTTATACAGAATGTTCCTTGTAAGCAGTATCTGATTATCTATTTTTGTGAAAAAGAAAAACATTTTATTATTTGTATAATACCAGAATTGGTGTGCCATGGTTCTCTAATACTATATATGTCTTCAAATAAAGCTGGATTGTTCTTCAGCCTACAATCCTTAATCCAAGAGGGTGGAGAGGGTGAATCAGACACATGGGAACTTCATCCAACATTTTGTTTCCTCCCAACAAGATGACTGGGCCTCCTCTTCTCCTGCCAGTTGTTTCTGGTGTTTCTAGAAAACCCATCAATTCCTCCCCCAAGTCTCCGCCAGGACCAAGACACAAGCAGAAAAAAGAAACAGACCTCCTCCCATGTTCCAACCCAGAGATACAGTTGGGCTTTTGGCTAAATATTTATGAAACTGAAAACCCCAAAGCTAGCTCTTCACTACTTTATCCTTTCCATATTCTACATCAAATCATCCCTGTCTGCTACTAGCTTCGATTACATCCCTCAGTGCACATCCCAAACTCTTTTCATGTGTCGCTCTTTAAGCCTTTCATTTTAAACTGCTACTCTAGAAGGTCGGTGGCTCCTTCAACAGAAGCAGACTTATGAGGTTTAGGAGATCCTTGCCATGAAACATCTCAGAGGGAACTATAACCTCATTTAGTGGAAGGGATTGGGCCTGCAAGTAAGATCCTGGAAGCCCCTCGAAAACATCAAAACTCTTGACCTCCTCTGCAGATTTCAACATCAACTAGACCATAAGATGGGGTGTAACAAGAGGGTGTACAGTCACCGATCAAACAGCGGTAGGTGTCCCGGACCCCACATGAGCCTGTGCCATGGCATCCTGTACAGCTACTCAACTCTCCTCCACTTCCCACCGGCGCCTGGTCTCTCCCTCTGCTTCCAGTCTCTTTTTGCAGCTGTATGCTCCCTGCTGTTCACTAGGCACATATACTGTATCTTTGTGCTTTAAAGGGCCAGCGCACGCCACCCAACTTTACCGGGAGCCAATGTCCTTCCGCTAGGGGCTGAATCAGAACACATCCCCTTTTCTTCTTTGCCAATTATTGGTGTTCCTACATTCAGTTTGTGCTATATTGCCTGTCTTCTGTGTCTGTCGAGTTTTGATCCTTGCCAATGTTTACGGACTATTCTCTGCCTTCTACCTGCCCTGACCTCTCTGCTAGTGACCCATTTACGTTTCTGCCTGCCACCTGACCTGACCTCTCTGCCAGTGACCCTGACAATGACTCTGCTTGCTTCCTCTGTACTATGTTGGCACATCAGCTGTCACTGCAAGCGGCTGTGTCAGCGGTAGTGACCTGGGAGTCCCCTGCAGCCAAAACCAACCTGCCTTGTGGTGGGCTCCAGTGGATACTTGAGGGCTCCTTAGACCTTGCTCCCTGGTGTGGTTAGTGTCATCTTTCGCAGTGACCCAGTGGACTCACCATCTCAACCTCGTGACAATCACAGAAGCTTGTTTATCTATGTTACTGACAAGCTTTAACCCTAAAGAGCTTTGTAGCCTTGTGTGCTATATTTTGCAAACTCCCAGCAGTCATGTCACTTCACCAATCCACAAAAGAAATCCCAGAACTCACTTTTCTGGCTTTTTTCCAATTTCAATTTATTTCCAACATATACAAAATATCAGCATTTGGATGCCTTTGGACATGTCGTTCAGCCTTCATCAACCATAATAATGACATATAATCCATCCCTTATATTACAAAAAAAACACCCGCACATTCCCTGACATCAGGCTAATCACAGTAAGTCAACCAACAGCCTGATCGGGAAGTGTGAGCCTGAAGCTGCTTGTCGCTCTGTGAAACACCAGGGTGCGACAACCCCTTTAACTCTAAAAATTCTTGTCTGTGGTAATCTTTGTGGATCAAGAAACCATCTTATATGGCAACAGAAACCAAGTAATAGTAAAAATTATTTAAAATCTGCAGAATAACCATGTTCCACAGGACAGGTTATCAATATTAAAGAGGTTCAGGTCTTACTTGTGCAAATGCTGGGGCCTCATTAATGTTCACATGTGCTAGTTTTTGCAATCATCATACTTCTACTAGTAGCAATGCAAGATTCTTCAACCCTTTAAGTATACGTATTTAAACTAGGGACTGGGGGGGAGGGTAACTACACATATAGCATGCAAGATAGTGAAGATAGAGAGCTGGGAATTAGGAATAAAACAGGGGGGGGAGTGGAGGGAGGGGGTGTAGCAATAGATAAAAAGATCAGGGAGAAAGGAATAAAAACTGAAAAATCTATAAATTGCATGCTGACCAATGCCAGGAGTCTGACCAACAAAATTAGGAACTAGAAGTATTAATAGCTGAAGAAAAATATGACATAGTGGGGATAACTGAGACATGGCTGGACGAGAGCTACGACTGGGCGGTTAACTTAGAGGGTTACAGTCTATTTAGAAAGGATC
Organism: Phyllomedusa bahiana; assembly: GCA_025379985.1. Taxonomy (NCBI): domain Eukaryota; kingdom Metazoa; phylum Chordata; class Amphibia; order Anura; family Hylidae; genus Phyllomedusa; species Phyllomedusa bahiana. The sequence continues at coordinate 9,181 of JAODAL010015683.1, read as the reverse complement.
GTAAAGACCGGAAAGGGGGAGGTGTCTGTCTCTATGTAAAATCCTGTCTGAAGCCAACACTGCGGGAAGATATAGGTACAGGTAATGAACATGTGGAATCATTATGGGTAAATATACATGGGGTAACAATAACAATATAATACTAATAGGGGTCTGCTATAGGCCCCCAAATATAACAGAACCCATGGAAGATGTACTCCTCAGGCAAATAGATGAGGCGGCTAATCAGAATGAGGTTATTATTATGGGCGACTTTATCCAGACATCAATTGGGAATCTGAAGCTTGTAGCTCTCATAAAGGAAACAGGTTTTTGTCAATAACTAAGGATAATTACCTGTGCCAAATGGTGCAGGAACCGACGAGAGGAAAGGCCCTTCTAGACCTACGATTACCTCATAGACCTGACAGAATAACACAGCTTCAGGTTGAGGGGCACCTAGGGAATAGTGACCATAATATAATAAATTTCCGATTATCCTTCAATAGAGTTTTTTTTCAAGGAGCCACAAAAACTCTGAATTTTAGGAAGGCTAATTTTTTTCTGCTTAGGGAGGCCCTAAACCGATTGGCTGGGACAATGTGTTTAAATATGGCAGAACTAATACTAAATGGGATATTTTTAAATACATCCTAGGCTACCACTGTGAGAGGTACATACCTTATGGTAATAAAAAATTAGAAACAGGAAAAACCCAATGTGGATCAACAGGGATATAAAAGAGGAAAATAAAAAACAAAAAGAAAGCGTTTCACTACTAAAACAGGAGGGCAGTGAAGAGGTGCTAAGAAGCTATAGGAGAAAAAATAAAGTGTGTAAAATAAAGATAAAGGAAGCAAAGCTGGAGACGGAAAGACATATTGCTATAGTAAGTAATACTAACCCCAAAATATTTTTTAACTATATAGATTGTAAAAAGATTAAAAACAGAAAATGTTGGCCCTTTGAAAAATACTGAGGGAGAGACAGTAGAGGGCGATGAGAAAAAAGCAATCGTATTAAACACTTTTTTCTCCACTGTATTTACCGAGGAGGATGAGCTTCCTGTTGAACAGAGAGATGAGGTAAACTCCAACTTAAAAGTTTTTTGTTAACCAGGAAGAAGTGAGCTCCGTCTTAGGAAGATTAAAATAGACAAATCCCCAGGTCCAGATGGCATACACACACGTGTCCTAAGAGAGTTAAGTGATGTCATAGATAGGCCCCTATTCTTAATATTCATGGACTGTCTAATAACGGGGTATGTCCCAAAGGATTGGCGCATAGCAAATGTGGTCCCAATATTCAAAAAGGGTCAAAAAGTGATCCAGGAAACTTTTAGGCCAGTAAGCTTAACCTCTGTTGTAGGAAAATGTTTGAAGGTTTTCTCAGAGATGCTATCCTGGAGTATCTCACTGAAAATAAATTATAACGCCGTACCCCGCATGGGTTTATTAAGTATCGGTAATGTCAGACTAATCTCATCAGCTTCTATGAGGAAGTCAGTGCTAGACTGGATCGGGTGAGGCACTGGATGTCATATATCTAGATTTTTCTAAAAACATTTGATACGGTGCCACATAAAAGGTTGGTAAATAAAATGAGAATGCTTGTACTGGGGGAAAATGTGTGCAAGTGGGTAAGCAACTGGCTCACTGATAGAAAACAAAGGGTAGTAATTACCGGTACATACTCAGACTGGATCGCTGTTACTAGTGGGGTACCACAAGGGTCAGTATTGGGCCCTATCCTCTTTAACATTTTCATTAATGATCTTACACAGGGAATACACAGTAGAATATCGATCTTGGCAGACGATACTAAGCTCTGTAAAGTAATCACACAATAGAGGATATATGTTATTACAAAGGGATCTGGATAAGTTTTGGAGGCCTGGCAGGAAATGGCAGATGAGGTTTAACACTGATAAGTGCAAGGTTCTGCACATGGGGAAGAGAAATCCATTACATGATTACATGTTAAATGGAAAAACACTGGGTAAAAGTGACATGGAGAAGGACTTGGGAACCCTGGTGGACAGTAAACTTAATTGTAGCAGCCAATGTCAGGCGGCAGCAGCCAAAGCAAATAGGATCATGGGGTGCATTAAAAGGGGCATAGATGCACATGATGAGAACATTATTCTCCCATTATACAAGTCACTGGTTAGACCACACATGGAATATTGTGTACAGTTTTGGGCACCAGTGCACAGGAAAGACATTGTAGAGCTTGAACAGGTACAAAGGCGGGCAACAAAAATAATAAAAGGACTGGGTGGACTACAGTACACAGAAAGATTGGCAAGATTAGGGTTATTTAGTTTAGAGAAAAGAGGCTTCGGGGGGACATAATAAATATGTTTAAATACAATCAAAGGTCAATATAGAGGATCTCTCCAAGATTATTATTTATACACAGGGCTGTATCTAGAACAAGGGGGCATCCTTTACGTCTTGAGGAACGAAAGTTTCTACATAAACATAGAAAGGGATTCTTTACTGTAAGAGCAGTGAGACTATGGGAATTCTCTGCCAGAGGGATGGTCATGGGTGAATTCATAACCGAGTTCAAAAAGGGTTTGGATGCATTTCTGGAGCTTAATAATATAACAAGTTACAGTGACTAGGATTCAGGAGAGGGGTCATTGATCCAGGGATTTTTCTGATTGGAGTCAGGAAGGAATTTTTCCCTAAAATGAGGACAATTGGCTTCTACCTCATTGGGGGTTTTTGCCTTCCTCTGGATCAACACCTTAGCACAACAGGCTGAACTAGATGGACGACTTGTCTTTTTTTAGCCTTACAAACTATGAAACTATGAAACTAAGCAAGTACAAGCATATGTAGACACTAAAGAGGCTATAGCTCTTGCACCATGGCTAACATTTGAATTCCTTCATACACATTCAAGTCATATTATTATGAGGCGAACATCATTGTTTATTTTAACCCATTTCAATAATATTTTAATTGCTTCATACTCAGTCAAGTCACGCTATTAAGAAGTGAACGTCAACTATGAAGGTATGTGAGAGTAGACCAACATGCTACAGTAGAGCAGCTCACAACTAAGATGAACCAGGGTGCTAACAAACGTGGTGCTCCCGTCTTTACATTGCTTATTCTCAGTGGTGCCATTTGTCCATTCACAATACTTTTTCACCACAGCAGCCACAAACAGTTTACAAACTGCACAATTTCGGAAATACCGGCATCATTGTCCCAAAAGCCAAAAACCATCCCTTTTTACAACTGTGACAACTTGCCCATTTTACACATGAAAGCAATGAGGAATATGTGTACAGAAAGCCTATCTCACCCCTTATATACCGACCAAGTCAGCTCACCACATGTGACTTCCTTCTTGACCTACACACTGTAGATGTTAAAAGTAGAAAGTGATCATAATAATATGACTCAATGATGCTATTATAGAAAATATTCTCCACAAGCTTTTAACCACAGCTGTTTTTAGTTACCAATTTCATTCTTATGAAGACTCCTTAAACACCATAATCACTCTAAACTAATTTTATTGTAACATTTCATTTTTAACCACTGCTTGGATTACAAACTAATGCACTTCACTGATCTGATTCTTTTTTATGTGTCAAAAACTGCTTGATGATAAATTCTTTTATATAAATTTAAACATTAATGACCAATTATGCATTATAACATACAAGTATAGCAAAGATTAACTTGACAGATAATGCACCATGACATTATGGCACAAAATGTTACCTCGGCTTTTTCAGTGCTTTTAAATGGCCTTTGTTTTGAGATAAGGGCAGATAACATGGAACACCATGATGTTACGGTCAAGCTAAACTAATTTTTTAATTATCTACATAAAGGTATGTTTACACATAACAGTTGTGTCTCATCAATCCATTGGCAAAAATGTTGTTTAAAATATTTTTGTGTTCAGTGAAAGAAGAGGTGTGGCAGCTGTTATCAATTGGCACAAAACTGATGCATCCAAACTCAAAATTGACCTACAGAAAACTTCTCCAGTGTGTTATACCATGTTAAAGGTACAAATACTGGGAGAAGTTGAGAATCAGAAAAATGTGCAAAAGGCCCTTGAATAAACTACTGCGGAAAAGTTTTAGTCAGGTGTGGGAAAATGCTACATGGTAAGTATGCTTTAAAAGTGTTAAAAGTTAAGTTTTTTTTTATCAATAAACATAATTCAAAGTGAATTAACAAAAGGGAAATCAAAATGAAATCAATGTTTCATGTGACCACCTTTTGCCTTCAAAACATTGTCACTTCTTCTAAGTACACGTGCAGATTGTGTTTGAAGAAACTCAACAGGTTGCTCCAAATATCTTATCAAGGTAACCCCAGATCTTCTTTGGATGTAGGCTTGCTAAAATTCATCTGTGTCTTCATGTTATCTTAGGGTGTGTTCAAACGAGCTTTACCCGGCATATAGCGGCGCGTGCTGTGTACCCTGCTATACGCCTACTGGTTTAGAGGTACGCGCTGTACAGGTACTTCTTAATTGCTGCGGCAAAGCCTTCATTCACCCTTCCACTCAATGAGTGCTATGATTTTACCGTATTTTCTGGGTGTACTTCAGGCGTATTGCAGTGCAAATACGCCGCGTGAACATACCCTTAGAGAGACTCGCTGATGATGAGAACAAGGCTCTTTAGGGAGTTGGGCAAAAAGTGGTCACACCAAATATTTAGATTCCCTTTCATTTTTTTACTTTTCTTTTAGTGAATTTATAAAAAATAAACTAGTAACACTTCTATTTATAAAATAACTTTTACTTTGCTGTATTTTTTCCACACTTGCTTAAAACATTTTATTGTGGAATTGCCAATAAGCAACTTCCAAGAGTGAAATTCTCAAACGATCAATTCCCCACACAAGAAAAAGAAGATAGAAAAACCAAAACCCACACCAAACTGCTATCTTTAATCAGACACCCATAAGCTTTTACCAAAGCCTGTCACAAAGAAAGATGGGCTTGACTGCTAGAGATCCAGGTTGCCTGGCCAAAGGGATGTAAGAAGATGGGGAAAATGGGGAAAAGAGACAAATCAACAAGGGAAAACAGAGCATACAAGACACGTAAACAAACAAATGTATTCAGATTAGCTGAAGGAGAGTTCCTAGTAATCAAATCACGGAGTAAGAGAATCATTGGAAAACAGGCCACAGTCGAAAACCCCAAAATTCCAGCAAAACACAGCTTTAGCAAAGGGAAAAAAGCAAGAATTCAAAGAACAATCGCAGGCAACAGGCAAAGTAACAGGCAGGTTTAAATACCCCCTCACCCCCAGCCACAGATTGGACACAGGTACAAGAGCCAGATTGGCTCTGCTCCAAGCCCAGGCCAAGGCTAGGTCAGAAAGTATGAAAACTTTAAGGCTATCTCTACACAGCAATGATAAAATTGCTTCCAAAATCCGACAGCATTTTAACATTGCAGTACCGCAGTTTTTGGTGCCGGTTTGCGTTAAAAACTGCGGTCAATTTTCAGATATCCCACCAGCCCAATACATTGACTGTACAGGAATCTGATAGGAATCCGGCGGAAGAAACAGCATGTTTTTAAATCTGCCGGAATCTGGCAGATTTAAAAACTGACTGGAAAATAATCTGTGCTGTGTAGACTACAGCACGGATTTTTTATTGCTTTTTATGAGACACTGATTACAGTTGGATTTTTGGCAGATTCAGTATTTAGAATCAGACCAAAAACCAGTGCCGTATAGCCTAAAGGAACATAGTCTAATTTCTAATACTTTTACAAAGTATTGTACATATTTTCTGTGTTTTTTCTCTTCTGGCATTTGCTTAGAATAAGCAGGATTCATTCCTTCTTATTTTAGTTTGAAATAAAACAAATATAAAACATAAAAAGTAATCTAGCTTTGAGTATGGTTTTCCGAATATTATCTATCTATCTTTCTATCTATCTAGTTATTTATCATCTATCCCTCTATCTATCTATCTATCTATCTATCTATCTATCTATTTGTCTATATATATCTTTCCATCTTCTATATCTATTTATCTATCTACATTCTACAAAATAACTAGTGCTTTAGTAACATTTGGGTAGTTTATCTCTTACAATGACAATATGTTTTCAGTGTTTGAGTTACCATTCCAGTCACAGGACTTCATTAACAATGATTGGCAATATCAGCAGGTAATTTCAACTGTTTACTCACTCCCTTGTCCTGTTTCTATTTTGAAAGGAAAGGGGACGATCTAAGTAAAAATAAAAACACCTTTTGCGTAGTTGAAACCTTCCGCTATGATAACACAAACGCTTGTTGCCTTGTGACTGGCTTAATTGTGGGCTGCAATAAAGGTCATAATTAATATCCCAACACAGACACTAATAAACAATTTAAAATTGCCAGCATAATCAAATGATGCAAACATCCGTGAGCTACAAAAGTTCATTGCCGCAACTGACAATTTCTTAATTGTATTCAGTCATTCATGGAAATTTTATTAACATCGAACTGATGTATCCTGCCCTTACTCTGTCACAACACCAGGGATCTAATTTCATTATTTTCCACAAGATTTGCTTGACTACTGCCATGATTCTATGATTGCGTTAGTCCAGATGTTTATGCTATTTAAATTAGGAAGAAAAGACTTTTGGGTAAACACAATTATATGATGTTTTTTTTTCCTTTAAGATTTAGTTGAACAACCTTATTTTCCAAACGGAATTCCTTTTTTTCTGGAAACAGAACAGAATTGCACAAAATGTCTCTAATATTTCTTTCTAAATACTTTAAAGTACTGATCTTCTGTATTTTACACATGGAGTTAGCTGCTATATTGTTGCAGTATTATATTGATGTTTGTTTCCAAGTGTGTGGTATTTTTAAAATATGAATGATTTTAAATTCTACAATATTTAACTTTCACTATTATAGTTCTTAACTAGGCCCTGTCATTAGCCCATTCCTCAGATTTGTTAGCAGGTCTAAATACAGAGTTTGTCCCATTCCAAAAATATGAAAATCTCCAAGTAGATGGAGAATAATCTTTGTCTTTAGTGATGTTCTATTGTCTTCTGGATAAAATTACAGATGAATTAAAGGGGCTTTCAGCAGTTCTACACTTCTCTGTCTCCTCATGCTGTGGGTGGCTCTATAGCAGTGATCACAGCATATCTAGCATCTCTGTAAGTAGCTCAGCCATTACACTAACAAGTGCAGTATATGTTATCTCTTCAGTAAATACAAGGTACGTGTGCTGTGAGGACTGAAAACAATTACTGAAAACGATTACATCTGTAATCTTGTTAGAGATAATTAGTCCATCTATGAGGTGATGTCACTCACTGCTCTAAGCTCTTTTCACATATCAGATTAATGATCAGGGAACCAAGTAACCATTGAAACTTGTGTACCTCTTATCTCATAACTAAAGTAAAATCTATTTACCAATGTATTTAGAAAAAGTCTTTATTTAACTGTACCTTCATGTTGAAAGCGTATCTTTGTAAGTGTGAAAACCCCTAAGCTATAAAAATTCAGTCAACCAGTTTGAGTGAAGGATTGAGCTGTGAAGCACAAACGAAACAAATGGATTCTCAGTATTATTTGTTTGAAGTCCTTCCACAAGTGACATCAAGCATAGAGAGACTGGTGCATGCTGGGAAGTTTCCAAAGTAAACTTGCAATACCCAAAAAATAATTTTGCCTGGGTCTTATTCTAATACAACGACCAAAACAAAATTAATGCAAACACACTATAGACCCTAGAAAATTATGCCTTCCTTTATATCACCCCAACAATATTTAGGTTGGTAAAACAGAAGTCAGATTCCAATATGGTGCATTTAGTCCAGCATGCAGCAAAATCCAAGCCCCTCTGATAAAAAAAAAACACCTGTAATATCCCAATATGCAACTAAAAATGTTCAAAATAATATGCAGCAAAAACCAGATATAAAGCCTCAGAAATGCCACTGTTCATATACAGTAGACATACCTGATTTTTCACTTCTTCTCAAATAGAGGATAGTGCTGCGCCATCATGAAAAACGTATCCAGATAGGTTTAGTAAATAAAATCCAATAGCTGCCTGTTCTGAGCAGGTCACTAACTTGAGCAGAACAATGTGATATGTTCCCAAAGTCCGAGCGCTCCGTCCAGAAGAACGCGGACTGATACACACGTGCACACCAGAAAGTGGTAGTGACGTCACTGAGGCCCACAAAAGCCTCACCAGTACACAATAGGTTGTAAACAATTGTTGTAGTATGTTGTGTAGTAATGAAAAAGTCAGAATAATTCATATTAGGCATACGAGCAGCTTGTTTTTTCCCTAATCAGTGTATATATAGGCGTTTACAGCAAGATCGATAAAGTATATTATTCTAAAACAGTTGAACCATGAATCCATATTCTCCATAACTTGTACAGTTGTCATCTGGACTATGCTGTATAACAGTCCCTAAAGTCTCTCCACACCGATTGTTAAAGGGGTACGCAGTGTCAAACTGGTGTGTCTGGGGCCCACTTTACAACTACTGTACATGACTGCACATGACTCTTCCACTCTGCCTCTTGCTTCCTGCCTTTTTTCCCTGCTATCATGCCCATATCCCCAACAGGGGCTTCCTATACTCCCCTGTAGGCCAGTCTAAGAATAAGGATATGCTTCACTATTTGACTGCACAGGTTATTTGGGATTGCTGGTGCTTATGTTCTGTATATAAAACATCAAAAAAGTGTAAACTCTGTCCAGTTTAATACTTATTGATGCAGCATCCTGCTATGAAAAATTAAACGGTTTTCTTTAGAACCCCTTCATAATGAGTTACCCAGAAAAAACAAGTGAACCCCCGGGAATGACCTGATTTGCATTGGGAATGATAAAAAGTATATCTAATTAGGGGTTGACGTTATTATCGACAAAATTTAAAGGCACAGTTTTTTTTGATCGGATTTTTTTGATCACGCGTAAAATTTGGTTAAAACTGTGCATCATCTATTAATACGCCCATTTTCGGCGCTTCCCGTCTTTTTTTGGGGGCCAGCAAATCGCTTAAGAATAGAGCGGGTGGAAAGGGTGTGCACGTCTGACTGGGATGTTATGGTTGCGTTGGGTGGAAAAAACAATGACCTCGTTTTACAAAGAAAAAGCCCTTCCCGTTCTTTATCAGGTTGTCAGCGTCTCATAGCAGTGGCGGCGCTCTGCCC
>JAODAL010015682.1:0-83030 GCA_025379985.1 Phyllomedusa bahiana | reverse complement strand
ACCATTTTAGTTTATGGCATTGCCCATGGGCCCACACCGCCCTGGGCCCCACGCTTGACCCCCAAAACCTGCAAAAACCCAGTTTAAAAAGTGTGGGAAAAAAAGGAAGTTTTAAAAAAAACCCCCTTTTATTTTTCATTTGACATAAAATTATATTGTCCTGTCCCGCGAATGACCTTTAAAACCCCTGTCTGACCCCAGTTTAAAAAAGTCCCGGGGAAAAGGGTGTCTTTAAAACCACCATTTTATTTGAAATGGGACTTTGACTGTATCTGTCCTGGACCCCCGCATCCCCCTTTTAAACTGTTTGATCCACAGATCACAAAGGGGCCCACTATGTTTTTTTTTTTGGTTCAGGGGCTCTATTTAGAAATTTTTTTGGAAAGGGGAATTTTTGTTTCAGAATTTATTTAGGGAAGTTTTTTTTAATTTTTTTAGGAGGGGGCAAATTTTCCCAAAAATTCGTTTCTTTCCCTTTTCCCACCAAATTTTTCTCGGAAAAAATTTTTAAACTTTGTTCCGAATTAACTTCGGGCCGGAACCCACAAAAAAAAAACCAGCTATTTCCAGGTGCACTGAGCTGCAAAAGTGCTTTTAAAACTTGTGCCATGTTAAATATGCAGGGGAGTTTGGGTTTTGGTCTTTTTCCCAATGTTGTGTTTTAGTATGCCCACGCACATGCTGCCGTGCCCCCCTTAGAATCGCTTCACTAAAAAATTTTCCCCGGGGGCACTTAAAAGGGCCCAAAAAAGGGGACCCATAACTGAAGCGGGGGAATTTTGCCGGGATAAAGTCATGCCAAAAGAAAGCTGGAAAAAAAAAAAACAAGCTAAAGGGGCTCGGGGGAAACTTTTGTGGGGTCGGGACGTGGAAAAAGGGACTTTTCTGGAGGTGGCAAAAACGGGAAATTTGGGTTTCCAGAGTGGCAAAAAAGGGGACACAGTTTGGAGGTCACCCCCCGGCAGCAGCAGCCTGGGTAAAGGACAGGGGCCCAAAATGACGAGTGTGTAGGCCCAAAAAAAGCGCCCAGCAGCAGAAATGAGGTCAGACAGTGGCACAATGACACGGTTTTGGGCACGGCAGCACCCCACGGCACCCGGAGGTCGCAGGGGCAACAATGACCAGTGTGTAGGTCACGGCAGAAACCCACAGCACCCAGCAGAGGTCGACGGGGCCCAAAATAACATTCTGTAGGGGAAAAAAAAAAGGAAAAGTGGGGCCCAGAGTGGGAAAAATTGACACAGTGTGTGGGTCAGGGCACACCCACAGCAGCGCGAGGTCAGGCATTTGCCCCAAGGGCCCACAGTGGGGAGGTCAGGGCGAACCCAGCTTAAAGGTCAGGAAAGTGCCCCCAAAGGGACATTTGGGGGTGGCAAAAAAAGGAGTGGCCACAGGGGTTGGAAAATTGAAAAAGTGTGGAGGTAAAGGCGCAGCCACAGCAGCAGCATGAGGTCGGGACAGTGGCACTAAATGACCAGTTTTGGAGAACACTGGCAGAGCCACAGCAGCAGTGGGGGTCGGGCCCAGTGGCACAAGACTTTCGGGAAAGGTGGCAAAAAAGGAGTAGGCCCGAGTGGGACATGCCACAGTGTGGAGGTAACGGCAGAGCCACAGGCGCATGAGGTAAGAAAGGGGCACAATGAACAGTTTTGGAGGTTTAACGTCAGCACCCACAGCGCGGGAATGAGGTAAGACAGTGGCACAATCCTTTCCCGGAGGTGGAAAAAACAGGATTTTAGGCCACGGTGGCAAAAATGACACAGATTGGAGGTCCCCGGACAGAAACCCACAGCAGAAAGCATGAGGTCAGGGGGCACAAAGGGAAATTCTGGAGGGGGGCCCAAATACAGGAGTGGGCCCAAAAAGAGTGGGAAAATTTGACACAGTGTGGGATCCCGGCAGCCACCCCAAGCACAGTTTGGGGTTGGGACAGGGGCCCAAAATTGACAAGTGTGGGGTCCGGCCCCCCAGCCACGGGGCGGGCGGGGCTTTTGGGGGTTTAAAAACAGGGGGGGGAAAAACAATGACCAGTGTGGGGTCACGGAAGCAGCCACACCCAGCAGATGAGGTCGGGGCAGTGGCAAAATAAATTCTGGAGGTGGAAAAAACAGGAGGTAGGCCGGTGGGAAAAGGGCCCACGGGGGGTGGAGGTCACAAAAAGCAGCCCAAGCAGCAGCTGAGGTCGGAAAGTGGCAAATCACTTTGGGGGTTTGGCAAAAACAGGAGGTCGGGCCCGGAGGGGACAAGGGAAAATTTTGGGGGTGGCAAAAACAGGAGTGGGCGACAAAAGTGGCACAAGACACAGTTGGAGGTCACGCGCGCAACAGCAGCAGAAAGGAGGTCGGAAAGGGGCCCAAAAGGAAACATTGGAGGTGGCAAAAACAGGAGTAAAAAAGAGTGGGACAAATGACAAAATGTGGAGGCCCGGCGCAAAAAAGGCAGCAGCATGGGGGCCCAGACAGTGGCAAAATTTGGAACAGTGTGGGGTAGGGCAGCACCCCAAGCGGGCAGATGAGGTCAAAACAGGGGCCCACAATGACACTTTTGTGGGGGCAGGCAGCAGCCACAGCAGCGCTGGGGGTCGGGCAGTGGCAAAATAAATTTGGGGTGGCAAAAAAGGATTTAGGCCCAGAGTGGGAAAAATGACACAGTGTGGGGGTCCACGGCGCAGCCACAGCACCCGGGTTTTGAGGTCAGCAGTGGCAAAATTTCCCCATTCGGAGGGGGCAAAAAAAGGGTGGGGCCAAAGGGTGGGACAATGAACATTTTGGGGAAAGGTCAGGGCCCAGCAGCCACGCAGCAGCAGGGAGGTCAAAAGGGGGCCTTCCGGGGGCCCCAAGGACATTCTGGGGGTGGCAAATACCGGGGTGGCCCAAAAAAGGATGGAAAAGGGGGGGTGACACAGTTGTGGGGGGTAAAGGGCAGCAGCCACGGGGCGCACTTGAGGTCAGACAGTGGCACAATGAACAGGGGGAGGTCAGGCAGCAGCCACAGCGCAGCTGAGGTCAGGCCGGGGCCCAAAATGACTTTGGGAAAGGTGGAAAAAAAAAACAGGAGTAGGCCCGAGGGGGGACAATGAAAAGGGGTGTGGGGGTTTCACGGCAGCAGCCACGGGCGCAGTTTTGGGGGTCAGGCATTTCCCAAAAAATCACATTTGGAGGTGGGGCAAAAAAACAGGAGTGGGCCCCACAGAGTGGGACAATGACCAGGGGTGGGGGTTTCCGGGCAGCAGCCACGCACCCAGCATAGGTCAGACAGTGGCACAAGACACAGTGTGGAGGTCAGGGCCCAGACAGGCCACGCGTTGAGGTCAGGGCGGGGTTTCAAAAATGACTTTCTGGAGGGGGGAAAAAACGGAGTAGGCCACGGAGGGGGGACAATGCCCACAGGTGGGGGGTTCAAGGCAAAAAAAAGGGGCCACAGCAGAAGGGGCATGAGGTCAGCCCGGGGTGGCCACAAGACACAGTGTGGAGGCCCACGGCGCGCCACAGCGCGCATGATTTTCAGGGGGGGGAACAATGACATTCGGGAAGGGGTGGAAAAAAAAAGGAGTAGGCCACAGAGGGGGAAAATGACACAGTGTGGGGGTCAACGGCCCCAAGCCACCGGGGCGGGGAAAAGAAAATTGGGGAGGCCCCGGGGGAAGAGGGGGAAAACAAAATAAATTTAAAAAAAGGAGGGGGTTGGGGGAAGGTTTAAAAGGCAGCAGCACAGCAGCGGGGAAAAAGGGGGAAAGGTTTTTTCACGGAAAGGGGGGTTGGGGCACAATTGACATTCTGGAGGTAAAAAAAAACGGGAAGTACCCCACAGGTGGGACAATGACACGTGTGGAGGTCACGGCAGCAGCCACGGGGCCAGAGCAGGGAGGTAAAGGCAGTGGCACAATGACATTCTGGAGGGGGAAAAAAAACGGGAGTAGGCCACGGTGGCACAAGGGCCACAGATTGGGGGTCAGGGGCAGGCCCACAGAAAGAAAGCATGAGGTCGGGACATTTGGCACAATGACAGAGTGTGGAGGGGGGTTTGGGCCAATACCAGTCCCTGGTAAAGAATTTGTTGGTGGCAGATGGGAAAACCCTGTCGGGCGGGATGTTTTGGGGCATCGGCGGGTGGCTAAATCAGAAAGTTGCTGGGGCGGGTTTGGTTTAAAAACCCGACTCATTTCTCACATTTTGGGGGTTGGGGAGGGCATGGCGATGTAGTCGGGACGCCTAAGGCATTGGGGTGTTGGAAATCCGGGCCCCGACCCACGCCGTTTCATCTTGACAAAGGCCCAGTTGTTCCAAATTTTCCCGTGGACAAGCGGGGTTCTTTTGGGGGAAAAATTTTGATGGCCCCCCCCCCACGGGAACACCCGCTCGGGCCACTTACGGGAAGGGCAGGACAGCTTTTTCCACGGGCAAACTCGGCAATTGGGGCCACACTTCCAGTTTGGCTCCCCCAGTAGTCCAGGGGTTTCTTAAAAATGGGGTGGCAGAGTGCTGCCCAAGAAAGGGCCCAAAAACCTGTTGGTTCGGGGACGGCCCCGGGCCCTGCTGCTGCTGCTGCGGGGGGACTACCTTCAACTGGGGGGGGTTTGAAGGAAGCTGTCATCGGGGAACCCCGGGGGATTAGGTTACTGCTGTTGGGGGCGGGTTTATTTTTCCCCCCCCTACCCCCCCCCCCTTTCCTCCGGGAAAAGCCCCCGGGCATTTAGTTCTGAGCGCTTGAGGAACCCCCGTTTAGCCCTGTCAGAGGAGAGCCCGAGCCCCCTAGGCAGGGGCCCAAAATTGTTTTAAGGAGGATTTCCCCCCTATGGGTTTTTGGTTTGTCCTCCCTCTCTTTTGCGGGGAAAAAGGTTCCAAAATTTTGGCCCGGGTTTAGCGAGGGTTTCCAAATAGGGTGGAGGCCAAAAAGTCACCCCCTCGGGGCCGGATTGAATATTCGGTTTTTCACTAGCCGGGGCAAATAAAGCATGTGAGGGCCCAATTGCACAAGTGACCCCGGGGGGCCCCCCCTGCCCTTTTTCCCCACGGGTATACTGCCCCCGATGTTTGCGGGTCATCTGCCTATTTTTCCTTCTTTCCCCAATCCGTCCTCCAGGGCCCCTGCTCCTCCTTTTGGGAACCTGGGTAGAAAACCCAAATCTTTCACCGGCCCAATGTTCTGCCCCTTTGTCCTTCCCCCTTTCCCCCTTTTGCCCCCACCGGACTCATGTGGCCCACGAGATGTAGTCCCACGTCTCCGCCCCCTTTGCCCAACAGTTTTTTAGCTCTGTTCCGGGGAACATGAAGCATTTGGGAAGGGCGTTTTTTAATCCCGTAGTCCTGGGGGATTGAAAAATAACGGGGCCTCCTCGAATGGCCTAAAACAAAAGGCGGGTTTGCCCAGCATGGGCTCCCCATTGGCTGACATCAAAGTTACCAGGGGAGTACTTTTTTTGGGCCTGGATCTTTTAAAAAAATCGTTAATGGCCTTTCTCGGGTTCATACAGTCGGCCCAAAACATGGGGCGGGGCTGGAATTCCAAGGGGGGTGGAAACTTCGCATATGAGTGGGGTTGGGGGAGGCCATTCTACCGCTGCAACTGAGGAGGGGGTGTTCCGGGCCCTTTTTCCGAATGGAAAAAAGTGCTTTGCAAAAGTTTCCGGGCCCTATTTTCCCGGAAGGGTTCTGAAGATCGGGGGGGAAGCTTCGGGAAACCTTTTTTCACAACAATTTAACACGTGCGAAATGGGGGGCCCACCAATGGCCATCCCCCCAGGGTTTGGCCAGCGAGGCCCCAAGTTCCCCCCATTGTCCGTCCCCCCATTTTTTCCGTTTTTGCATTTTGGCGCGGAAAAAGGCCCCACATCGATTTCTTGTTTGCATGACGGGGAGCAGTTCCCCCCCTTGTGTGACTTCGTTCACCGAGGCAACCCCAGGGTTTAGAACTGCGTGCCCCCGCTGTGCCTACAATGTGGTATGATGGAGCAGTACTTGTGGGGGGCTGAGGTGGTGGGGGGTGGGGGAGGAGGAGGAGGGGGAAATTTGGCGAAGGAGCAGCAGTTTGACAACGTGGAGGGGGAAAGCGGCGTTCCCCTTTGTCCAAGTTGTTGGTTTTGCCGGGGCCCGGGAAAAGCAAAATTAAACCCAGGGGCCGAAAAGGACATGTACTGGCCCGGGCCCTTTAATTTTCGGGCTCCAGACGTCCGCGCTCCCGTCCCCCCCCTTGGGGGAAAAAACCGATAAGCCCCAAGGGAAACCGGGCCCACCTTTTTCTAAAATTTTTTTTATGAAGTGCGGGGTACGGCCTTTTTAAAAAAAAAAATTTTACGGCTTGGAACTCTCCATTCGGCTCGGCTAAAAGCCTTTAGTTCCAAAATGGTGCAGGTCCCCCCATTTGGAAAGGGGGGGGGACTGCAGTTACAACAATTTGGAAAACAGGGCCGGTAAAGCTGCTGCCCCTTAGGATGGTTGGCCCCAAAATTTGTTGTCTTTTTTTGAAAATTGCCTCGCTGAACGACTGCTGGCGCCATGATTTATCAAGGGGCGGGCATCTGGCCCGGGGGGGAATGATGCCCCAAAAGGGAAAAACAGCTCCCTTCTGCAGAGGGGGGTGGACCCTTTGGGGGGACGGGTTTGCAATGGAATGCGTGCCCCTGGGCCCCTGTTTGCTCCCTGTTTGTTGCTGCGGGGGCATTTTTGGCCCAACCAAATTGAGAAACTTTTCCCCCGGGCCCAAAGGGGATGGTGAAGTGCATGGTGGACGGGGGCCTTTGGTTTCCCAAACTTTTTAGCCCCCCTGGCCCGCTTAAATTTTCTCCCCACAGATTCAAACTAAAACCCATTTTGGGGCTCCCGGTGTCTTGGCAAAGAACTCCCCACCCCGCCGTGGTATGGGGTTTTTAAACCGCCAACGCTCCCCCACTGAGTGGAAATATTTCCCGGGCCGTGCCTCGCTGAGTCCGGGTGGCCGCGAAGGGGGTTTTTTTTTCCCCCCGGGGCCCACTTGGCTCCCGACCCTAAACACTGTGCTTCCCTGTTTTGATAACGGCCCCCGGGACCCCTTGTGGCGCGCTGCTCCCTTGAAGCGAAAGTGACGCCCTCTTCTCCTGAAAATTGATGAAGCCCTTTTGCCTCCCCCGGCCCCCAAGTGGGGTGGGGACTAATCTCTTTTTTGGGTTTCTTCGTCATTTGGGGGGTTCCAATCCCCGGTTTTGGGTTTATCCCGAGGCGGGACCTCTCCCCAACATGAACCCCCAATGCCACTTCCAAATTTTATACTTTGCCGCCTACTGCAAAAAGCAGGCGATTTTGGGGCCCCATTTCTTCCGTGTTTTGTAGCTGTGGACTCCCCCTTCCCCCCAAAATTTTTTACCCTCGCTTTATAGTGGTGCTGGCCCAGACCACATAGTAGACTTGGCTGAGGGAAACCGGATGGGAAGAGGGGGTTGAAGGACGGGTAAAGGGCGCTGACCGCCCCCCGGGGCCCAAATGTAAAAAAGGGTTTTGTTTTCTGGGGTTTTCACCCCGACTCTTGGGGGGGGTTGGGTTCGGGATTTTCATTGGGGGGAAAGGGAGCCTAGTAAAACAATCAAAAACCCTTGGGGTTTGGGGAAACAAACAGGGGCCGCTAGATGACAGGGAAAGTTGTGGCCTCACCGGGTGACCCCTGCGACGTCCCAAGCTGTGCTGCGACGGGGCCCTTGTTCCAAGAATGTTTGGGGCCCTCCCAAACTGCAGGTGCAGGGACTCCCATCTATCTGTTAAACTTACGTTTGTTCATAAAAGTACGGGACATGTTTTGATGATGATATTTTTTATGATAAATATACACCCTGTTTTTAAACCCCAAAATTGAACCAGTAACAGCTTGGGTAACCCTTGGGTTTATAAATTGCGCTCCACAAATGGCCGGAAAAAAATTTACTTGTTTTGTGTGTTTAAAAAAAAATGTGTGTTTTATAAATGAAAAAGCACAAACAGGTTTAAATTTAAAAACCCCTTTCGGAATAAATTTTGGGTTTCGGGGGAAAAATGTATATTTTTTGGCGTTAAAAAAAGGACGGTTTTTTTTGTCAAAACACCACAAAAAAAAGTTAAATTAAATCTGGTTGAAAAAATTGCCCCCAAAAGAATTGAGCCAAAAAAAAATGTAGCTTTGTAGGTGTTATTTTTTCTTGTTTTCTACCCACAACAAAGGATACAGTTGTAAAAAACCCTTTGTTGTGAATTAGGCTACGGGAAAAAATTTTTATTTTTTTTGGGCGTTGAAAATTTGGGTTTATTTTTTTTCAGCACACCAGCAAAAAAACGTTTAAATTTAAAACCCCGGGAATGCAAATTGTCCCAAAAGAATTGACCCGCACAAAATAGGTTTGTAGAGTGTTACAATTGCTTTGTTTTCTACCCCACACAAAGGTTTACTTTTGGGAAATTTAAATTTGCTTTTTGAATTAGGAACGGGAAAAATATTTTTATTTTGGCGTTAAAAAAGGGACGGTCTTTTGGGGTCAGCAAACCAGCAAAACAAGTTTAAATTTAAAACCCTGGATAAAAATTTGGCCAAAAAATTGACCCCCCACAAAATAGTAGCTTTGTAGGTGTTAAAATTGGGGGTTTTATACGCCCCCAAAAAAAAAAAATTTCAGTTGAAATTTAACCCTTTGCTTGTGAATTGGGAAAAAAAAGGAAAAAACCCAGGAAAAAAATTTTTAAATTTTAAATTTTGGCTTTTTGGGGAAAAAAAAAAAAACGTTTTTTTTTTTTAAAGGTAAAAAATTTTTTTTCAAAAGCAAAACCAAAAACGCCTTAAATTTAAAACCCCCTGGATGAAAATTTTGGCTAAAAAATTTGAGGGGCAAAAAATAGTAGCGGGGGTTAGGTGTTAAAAATTGGGGTGTTTTCTACGCCCCCACAAAAAAGAGATAAGGGTTTTTTTTTAAACCCTTTTTGTTGTGAATTAGGTAAAAGGAAAAAATTTTTATATTTTGGTTTTAAAAAAAGACGGTTTTTTGGGGGTTTCAGACACCAGCAAAACAACGCTTAAAATTTAAACCAAACCCCTGGGAAATTTTTAAATTGGGGCCCCAAAAAAAAATAAAAGGGTTGGAAAAGGGAAAAAATTTAAAGGGAAAAGGGCCGCAACAAAATTAGTTAAATTTTGAAAAGCGGTTAAAAATTGCTTGTTTTCTTTTTTTCCCCCACACAACAAGGGGGTTTCGTTGAAATTTAAACCTTTGCTTGGGGAATTAGGTACAGGAAAAATTTATAATTTTGGCGTTGCAAAAGACGGTTTTTTTGGGGGTCAGAAACCCAGAAAAAACAAGTTTTAATTTAACCCCCCTGGATGTAAATTTTTGAAAATTTAATTTGGGAGACCCAAAAAATGAGGTGGTTTTTGGGTATTGAAAAAACCCACTTTTTTCTTTAAATGAATACAAAAGGAACTGGTTTTGTTTCCCACTTTGATATTGAATGTATATGAAAGTGCAGTGGACGCCCATGGGTTTTCGATAAAAATCCCCCAAAAAAATTTTAAAAAATAGAACATTAAGAAAACCCAGTTTTGGGAAGACAAGTGAGACCCCCCACAAAAAAATCGCTATAAAAAAATTCAATTCTTCAGTAAGAGTTTCACCCGCGGCGCCCCTTTCCTTTGGTTGAGCCCAGTAAAGAGGAGTGTGAGTCCCGGCTCGCCCCCGGGGGACTTTTTTTAGTGCGGGTGGACGTCACAGAACCCCCCCGGTCTCTGATTGGCTTCATTTGAAACCAGTCATGCGGGGTTTAACCCTTTTTCCCTTCCCAGATTTGCTTTGCCCCTTTTTAGCGCCCATGGGGCTGCAGCCATTTTTTTCCCAAAAAAAACATTTTTTTTCGTTCCCCGGAAAATTTCCCCCAAAGTTCGACTTCGTTCCAAACCGAATTTTCCCCTGTTTTTAAAAAACGAATTTCCACTTCGTTAAAATCAATTCCCCCCTTTCTAATACGGAAAAAAAAAAGGGTTTTTTTTTTGACCTATCAAATACCCTGGGGTGATTTCAAAATTCCGGGTTTTTAAAAAAAAAAAAAATTTTAGTGAAGGTGCCTCTTTTAAAAAAGCGGGCCCTTTGCCCCAAAGTAAAAAAAACCTATTTAAAAATTTTTCCCGATGTCCATACGATTGCCCGTTAATTATTGGGCCGGTACCATTTTCCTCTCCGGGGCCCAAATCTCCCCAATTCCCGGTTCCTGGCCCAAAGCCAGTCCCGGAGTACACCCAGGAGAATCTCGGGAAAAGGGTTCATCCAAATGCCCTTTTCTCCTGGGGGGTGGGGGTTCTTTTTGGGAAAAGAAGAAGGAGGGGTTACCTTAGGGGCCCTGAATGGGACTACGGGGTTTGAAAAAGATCACGGTGAAAAAACGTTCCCCCGTTGCCGTTGATCACAAAAACTGTTTGCCCGCCGCAGGGCGCAAAGATCTTCTCCAATTTGGGTTTGAGAGGGGCCCTACAATTGGTCCCCAATCGCAAAGGGCGATAAAATGGAGACGGCCTTAACAAGGGATGGGCATTTTGAGTCCCTGGTGATGCCTTCGGATGTGTAATGTCCCTGCCTTTTCAGGAGTTTTTAAATGCGTTTTTCAGAGACCCCTTACCCCCGCAGGTGGTTCCTTGATAACATCCGGGTTTTTTTACTCACCACTCGAGCCCCACCGAAAATCTTTTCGTCAGGTTTGAAGCGTCCCCGGGAAAATCATCTGTATCCCCAAAGCTGGGAAGTCTTTTTGGGGTTTAATCATTTCTGCCCAAAGGCCCTATGGATGGAACCCAGTAAAAAACTGTAGCCTTTTTTGCAGTGGCCACGCCGTCGTTTCGGGCTATACAGCGCTTCTTGGGCTTCTGAAAATCCCTATGAAATTCATCCCTCATTCTCTACGTGGTGGCTCTGATAGTGGCCCTCACCAAAAAAAACCCAAATCACGCAGGGGGGCCCGCCCGAGGTGAAGAGGGTTTTCAAAGCTCAAGTCTGCCTTCTCTACGGAACCTTCCTTGCACGCCCCGGCCCCCGCGAAACCTTTCCGTGGAAGTGGATCCCTGTCGGGGGAGCGGAGAGTTCTTACACAAAAGGCCCACGGGTAAGATTGTAACATGCGGCTTCTTTTCCAAGACATTCTCGTGGCCAAAGGAATTAACAATTGGCGACCGGGAGTTTTCTGGCCATAAACTGACCCGGAGGGTGGGCTATCTGCTGGGTTTCCCCCTTCCATATCTACTCGGACCACAAAAACCCTAAATATCTTCAGACAGCCAGCGCTTAACCCCCCCCCGGGTTGGTGGGTCGTCTTCTTTTCCTGGTTCGATTTCCAAAAAATCACTTCCCGGCCTGCAGAGAAAAATGTGAGGCTACCCCCTCTCCCGTGATCCGACTGGTGGGTAAAAGTACTTTTCCAGAAACATAATTTCCCTCCAGAACTTTATTCGGCACCCCCGTGGCCCTCGGAGGGGCCCCCCTGGAAGGTTTATGTGGCCCTCCTTCCGCGACGTATCTTAAAATGGGGAGATTCTATTGGTGGCCGGTCATCCCGGCGCCCGAAAAGTATTTCCCCCTGATTCCCGGTTCTATTGGGGGCCCGGCTTGAAAAGGATGTTAAGGACTTCGTTTGTTTGTGATCCTGTCCCCCAAAAACAAGACCCCACGTCCAACCCGGAGGTCTACTACAGCACTCCCCATTCAATAACCCTGGTCTAACATTTTATGGACTTATAATGCCCTCCCTTGTCGTCTGGAAAACCCTTATTTGGGTGATCCGGATGCTTCCCCAAGTGGCGTTTTCGTCCCGTTGCCGGCTGCCGTCTGCTCCGTCTGGCGGGCTATTTTTCCCTTTCACGGGTTTCCGTCTCATGGACCCCCTCAGAAAATCGTTCGGCCGGGGAGTTCGTTTGTCCCCAAGGTTTTGGCGAGCCCCCGTGTAAACCAACTTCAGGTGAAACGACTTTTTCGCCTTTCCCCCCAAGACGAACGGCCGGTGGAGGGGTAACCAGGTCCTTGGGGTGTTACCTTGCCTTTCTCTCGGCACGTCAAGAGATTTTTTTTTTTCCAAAATTGCTGCCCTGGGCGGAGTTTCTTAAAACTCCCTTGGTTGAGTCCGGGGGGTTCCCCTTTACATTGTGTATGGCCGCATCCCTGCCCTCCTTCCCTCTGGCAACCTTCTCCGAGGTCCCCGGGGTGGCGCCTGTTCAGACATGAGCCATTGGTCCCGACCGCAGTCTCTGCTCCGCGCTTCCGAGCGCATGAAAATCAAGCGGGAAAAAGGGAATCCCCCCCCCGGTTTTCTCCCCAGGTGACAAGTGTGGCTCTCGGCAAGATTGTCCCCCCTTTTAAAATGCCTTCTCACAAATGGGACCCCGTTCCTGGAACCCCTTTTTGGTCATCAGCCCCTCAAACCCGGTGCCACAAACTCCGGCTCCCCCCTACTATGAGAATCCCAACTCGTTTCGTTCCTTTTCTGAAAACCCTGGTCCTAATCGCTTTTCCAGAAGGTGTTCCTCCCCCCCCGTCGGTGGCTGATGCGCCCAAGGGCTTTCGAGGGCAAAAAGATTCTGGGCATGAGGAGAACCCGAGGAAAAAGATACTTTTTAGTGGATGGAAGGGTTCGGCTTGAAGAGAGGTCTTGGGGCCGGAGGAGAATTCCTGAACGCAGCCTCATCCACAGATTCCCCAATCCCAAAAAGGAGGGGGGCCCAAGAGGTGGGGCCCCAAAGGGGGGGGATGTCACGGACCCCCCGGACCCCCTGTCCTGGGTCGCAGGCCCCGTCCCTGCTCCCGCTCCGTGGAGCCCCCTCCCGGCCCCGTTTTTGGGTTCGGGGTGCTCCCTCCCCGTCCCCCTCCGGCATCCACTTACCCGGCCCCCCCTCCTGTCAGCCCGTCTCGGTCCCCCCGGCGCGTGGGTCCCCCATAGGGGGCCTAGCGCCGCCCGGCGTTGAAAATTTAAAGGGGCGTGCCCCTGGTAATTGGTCTTACGGGTGCTCCTATTTTTTGTCCGGCCTCTTCCTGGCGGCCTTGCCAGATCATTGGGTATTTCCGTTGGGAAAAAGTTCCTGTATTGTCTACTTGCCCATCCGTGTACCGAAACCTCCAGTCTATGTTTACCCCGGCCACAAAACCCTTTCCCCCCGTCCTGACCCTTCTGCCCGTCTACGTTTCGAAACCAGAGCCGTTGTCCGACCTCCCCGCCTGTCCCCGATACGAGCCTGCCTGCCGATTCGTACTCGATCCCTTGGCCGCCACCGCGGCAAGCCCCCCCAGTGGAAGTGACTGGTAGACTCCCGCCGCAGCAAGGGCCTTCCCCCTTTGGGGGGGCTTGGTTAATCCGGGACCTACTTGATTCCATCCCGGGGTGGGCTTCGCCATCGCTGTGGTGGTCCGGGATCCACCTCCAGACCGTTACAAGTATCACGAATTTGCAGATGTCTGCAAAGCCGAGACCCTTCTGTCTTAAAGCTGCTTTTTCCACTGCACATGTTTGGACCTGTTCTGGATTCAGAAAAACTTTTCTTCTTAGAAGTGGATGCTTCATCTGTGGAAGCTGGGGGCGTACTCACTCTGAAGACTCTTAAAGGAAAACCGTCACCTGTGGTTTCTTCTCAAAAATCTTCTCCCCGGTGGAAAGGAACTACACTATAGGGGACCACAAACTTGTTTTTAAATTGGGACTGAAGGATTTTTGAAAATTTCTAGAGGGGCAGTTATCCTGTGAAAAATTTACCAGACCACAAAAACCTCCCTATTGCAGGGTGTACGAGTTAAATCTCCAAACAAATAGATTTCTCTCTTCTTCTTCCGCTTTGACTTCTTACTGAACTTTAGGCCCACGGAGAAGAATGTGAAAACAAATGCCCTCGCCCATTCCTCAGATACTTTAGGACTAGAGTTTAACATTGAATAATTTTCCCCGGGGAAAGTTTATCTCACTGCTCCATCAGCCTCCAATAAATACCTTTTGGGAAAAGTATCATACTTCTGGCCTTAAGAAAACACGTTCTTCAATGAGACCACTCTTCCAAGCTTGCTGGCAACCCTGGGATTTGAAAATCCTTCTAATTGATTTATCAACACTATTGGTGGCCCACTGTTTCTCAAGATGACAAAGATTTTGTCCTTGCTTGTTCTGACTAGGCCTTCTGTACTTTCGCTACTTCTATCTATAATGGAAAAGCCCTGGACCCACATTGCTATTAACTTTATTACTGATTTACCTCCCTCCTGAGCTCATGTTGTCATTTAGGTGGTCCCCAACTTAACTCACCTTCTAATTCTTTCAACACATTTTTCATTTATATGATCTCCCTCTCCATATTTTGTCCAATCGTGGGGTACAATTTGTCTCTAAATTTTGTCAAGTGCCCTGCTCCCATCTGCTGGTCAAGTTAGACTTCTCTTAGGCCTACCATCCTCAATACAACAGGCAAGTGGAAAGAGGGAACCAAGTTCTTGGGAATTATCTGTCACTTTGTCTCTTCTGGACAAGATAATTGGGCTGAGTTCTCATACAATCATTTTGATTCTGAATCTGCAAGAGCCTCTCCATTCTTCATTGTTTATAGGCTACACACTCGGCCTCCTCTTTCATTGTATGCTACCTCAGATTCCCAAATCTAGTAATTATCTAATTTATGGCAGGTACATGTCAATCTCTTCTCCAAGCTTTTTCCCAAACCAAAACCCCGACAGACAAGAAGCAGAGACCTCCGGTGTTTTATCCGGTAGATAAAGTATGTTTGATTAAAGATTCTCAGCCTCAAGCTGTCATAGCGTTTTCTATGACAGATTAATCCAGTCTCCTTATATGTGTATCCCAAATTCCTTCCACGTCTCTCTTCTGAAGCCTTTGGTCCACAATTGTTTTTTCTGAAATCCCATAACGTCTACAGTGATATCTATGAGATCCAAGAGATTCTGGCTGAGAAACGCCTTAAAGGTAAAAAAAATTCTAACTGATCCACAGAAAAGGATTCAAGCTATAAGAAAGATCCTGGGAACCACTGGAGAACATTGATGCTCATCCATAGGTTCCATCTTTGGCAGACTCAGAAGAAGAGGGAGCTTAATGGAGGGGGTACTGTCATGATACTTGATGCTGTCCCCATTCTGTCACTTACCTCTTCCCTCACCCTACTTAGATCTTCTGTTTTGTTCAGGTTTTATGTCAAAAGGATCATTATCACTGTAGCCACTGATTGGCATGTCATTGGCTAGAGTTACTGTATGGAAGTAAGTGCTCCAAACAGTGATGTCAATGGATAACATTTTCCCAGTACAGACAGTCAGTGACTGCGGTGTCTGCAGTGATTGATGTCCTGTTTGACAGAAGACCAAAACTTAACAGTAAACTGAAGAAGGTAAGAGAGGCACATTGCTACATCCAAAGTAGAAAAAGATGTGAAAATATGTTATTATTATTATTATTATTATTATTATTATTATAGTGCCGGGTCATAGTACAGGATTATCCTATTTACCTGGACAAACACTCTAAAGATTTTAAAGCTCTTGTTCTAACATTTTAAAATTTTTCAAATCTGTACTTACCGAGCATTTTATCAATTGGTTGGCTGGTTTGCATAAATAAGAGAAAGGACACTATACAGAAGGGCAGAAAGGTGATTGGGTGGCTGCCAAAAGTGCAGAAAGCCGCTGAAAATGAAAATGAAAATGGCATGTCTAACTAGAAATAGAACTTTACTCGAATGAACAGTAAAATGTTCTGTTCTGTTCGAGTTCTTAAAAAATCTGGATGTTCTACTTGAACTTCACTTTTCTAGAACGGTTCGATCAACACTAAAAAAGAGCTCTATTTACCACTAAGGAAGCTTATGATGAAGGGGCTGAATCATTCTTAGACTGCAGTAGTCATTAAAAGTGCCATTTTAAATTAAATGTAAATTTGGAGAAAAAATGTCATTGTTATTTTTTTAAATAGATGAAATTTTATAAACTTTGCACATAAATCTATTTTTCTGGGTTTAACAATTTAAACAATTTTCAGCAAATTGATTTGATTTATATTAAAGTTTTTGTTTTTTTTTACAAAGCAACTACTTTCTTTTTCCTACTTTTGTACCACTCCCCATTCCGCTTTATGTGCCATATGTAATTAATGGTGGTATATACCCCTTTTGACTCAATGTGACATCGACCAGAAACACAGCTGCACCAGGAGTACAGAGATGTAGTGGGACTGAAAGTTAGGGACTCGGGACCAAGGAGGAACTAGGGGCATCATAGAATGGTAATTTAAAGGGAACCTGTCACATAGGTTGTGCCCCCCTTGCTGAGGGCAGCACAAGCTAGTGTCAGACCTGCTGTTTCCAGCACTGTGTCCCGTATTCTGTAAGAGGCAGCAGTTTTAGAGCATTTACCCCTCAAATCTTATTCATGAGCAGGTGTTATCTCCACCCACCAAACACAAGCTCCACCCACTGACAGTTATTCACATGTTTCTACCTATTCAAAGTAATAGGTTTGTCAGTTGAGGTGGGCAGGGCTAGCCTCAGGTGGGCGGAGTTTGAAAAAAACTGACACTCTGAAGGACTCTTCGAATGACTCTTCTGGCTGAAAACTGCAGATTTGAGCATTAAATACACGAAGACTACAGCATCTTACAGAATAAGGGACACAGCACTGGAAACAGCAGGTCTGACACTAGCTTGTTCTGTCCTCAGCCAGGGGGGCAAAAACTATGTGACAGGTTATCTTTAACACTTTAAAGCTAGTAAAAATCTTAACCCTAATACTAAACACAGTTTAGGTCTAGAGTCAGAGATAGTGTTTGGATTAGAACTCCAGAACAAATTTAAGTTTGGGACATTCCAAACCTGAGTTTTTTTCAGTTTCACACTGAATAATGCCCTATTCAAGCAGCATTATCAGGGATTATTTTTGCTCTGTACTTTTTGTTATTGTATTTAGCTGTGATTTTCAAAAAACATAGCAATAGAGCTGAAATTTTACAAAACACTGTGGCAATTTTACCTTGGCAATCAAAACAAAATATTAGCGTATACACCTTGCACCACAAATATGTATATTGACACTAAACATATTTTCTCCTCAATTGGCAGGGGGTCATGGCTTCACAGAAAATATACAAAGCTTCATGTAAAAGAGGCTTGGCTAGTAGTGCAACACTGTGTGTCACAAATTGTGGAAACTAAGCTGACCGATTGGTGGTGTAAAGTTGTACAGCTGTGTCAAATGTATTACATAATTTGATGTTTTGTCAGACTTATTTTATCTTTTATTGTATCACTATTAGATCATATTAGTAAAATTCCCAACAGAGTTTTTCTACAGGTTTGACTATACAGTATATTACAGTAATACAGTAAATTACATTTTGTCTATGAGCTGGATAAATGTACAAGGATGTCCTTTTAAATTGCTAGGATTTGCTATTAACCTGAACTGACAACTAGACAGCAATGGTACTGGTCACTGATTTTTAACCGTACCTAAATATTAAAGGTTAATGAATATTGTAAAGGGAAATAACTTAATCATACAATATTATTTGGCATATCTGTATTGACAGAACAGAGTTTCCCCTCAACTTTGTCTGAGACTAGCTTTCAATTGGGACTTACAGTCGTTATCTCAGATCTGTCAAAGCACTCAGGCTGGTTGAGATAAATCACATAAAGGGTTTTCTCACTACAAGAATTGCTTTTTATGTTAAAGATCTTGCAAAAGCAAGTCACCTTGCAATGTGTGTTCATTATCAGTGTCCTTACTATTCCTAGATATCCCCTTTTGTTTGGACTGCATCAACTCTTCAGGTCACTATAGTTACAGACCTGTTGATCTCTACTGATAGTGCCAGTGCTGGTGGCTATAGCTACAGACCTAGTGTTTTCAGCAGCTCATCACTGCAGGCCAGTAGTAGCCAGTAAACATGCCCCTGAATTCAAAAATGAAACCGGGAAAACAGGATTAAAATAAATTGAATCAATGTAGTGAGACAACCCCTTTAACAGTGCATTCAGGCATTTCCATTTTTACAGAATGGGTATGACAAATCTAGTTTAATCCTACATCTTAAATTTAAATAGGTTAAAGTATTTCTAATATTTATTTTGAAGGAAATGGTGTATGGAACTTTCAATGATCAAATGAGTAATGAAGGAAATTCATAACGGAAATTAAATGAAATTAAAATGTTTTAAAAGATAACCAGTTATGGATGATGAGAGTTGGTCTTATATGTGTAGAAAATTAGCTCTGTCAAACCATTTTTCTCTTCCTAGAGATAGGTATTTTTTTTTTCAGTTCCAAGAAGTATGTTCTAATTACTGTATTTTTTCTACTGTGTTGTGTTTACTGTTATCTGACCTGGACAGGAGTTTAGTGATTAATTACGGCTACACAAAGGTTTCAATCCTTGACAAATGAATGTATACAAAGTGTTATATTGAATATTTTATGTTTACAGTAAATATGTGTTTTTAACAGTCTGCAAATAAGTAGTCATTGTGCCACATGAAGCATTTTTTTCTGTTAAAAGAATTGTCATGGCTTTTAATGGATAGATTAATACATTATTTATACTTTAATTATTTTCTGCTAAAAGGTATACTTGATAAAGATGTACCAGATTTCAGCACCCTTTTTTTCACTAAACCCTAACCGACAATACCGTGTGGTGCATCCCAGTGGAACTTGATTTGGTGAAGTCTCTCTGTTTGATGAGAATTTTTCTGGGGGTTTTAAAGGCTTAGTAAGAGTACTGTGCTTCTCTGCACAGTGAACAAGTTGAGCAGATAAGCATCATTACTTTTACAATAAGAACAGGTTTTAGACGTATTACACTATAGGGGAATTTTGGCCTCGGTTTATATCTGTTGTTTCCAGTGCTACACTCCAAATCATGAGGAATCTGTGTTTGTCCACTACTATGGCATGGTTATTGAAACAGGTATCTAATAGAGCCATTGTCTTAGTGGGCAAGAAACTTGGAGTATTCGCACCTGCTCATGATGAACATAGACATGGCTGTGCCCACGTACCTCTTTCTTTTTAGCACACTTGTTCTGCTGTATTTGACACTCTCATAGGAAAAAAAAATGAGAAAATGGACCTTTAATACATTATTATCGCATACAAAATATTCTTGGATTATACATTTTCTTTTTAAACTTATTATTTTTGGATTGATTCCAGAAACAGTGCCACTCTTTGAACTGTGTCTAGAATCTGGTAATTGCTGCTTGGCTGTATACCACTGAGTAGTAGTACCAGTCATAGCCCATAGACAAGAGTATGACTGACTTTGACCAAAACATTTTGGGCGACATGTCAGATTTTGGCTGTGCCATTGTTTTGGTGTATTTTGCGCCCAAAAAACTGTTGTCAAGCATGACACATTTGAATGCGCCTAAGTTATGCACCTAGATATGCTAACTATACACCTAAGATATGCTATGTGACTCAGTTATACACCTAAGATATGCCATGCAATGCTATGCAAGGCATACCTCATGCCAGATTTATGAACCCACATATGACAGGTTTATACATTCTCACGCACTATACACTCATTTAATGCATCTTAAAACTGTTGGGGTGGCGCCTCTTTTTCTGACATGTTGCCCTTTATCTTTTGTGGTACTGCCATGGCAAAAGGCGATAAGTAGCTTTGTGAACCAGTGGAAGCGGGCCAAAGGCCAGTTTTTATGTCGGAAAGGCAGGAACCATGGAGAACAGTCTGACTGAGAAAACGGACATAGAGATCAATTTATATAAGCAATGGAGGAAAGGGAAGCAGTCTCTGAGTGAACAGTATACGTCTGTGGTTTAATTTTAGAGGGTCTACTCTAAAGCTTGCTTTCTGTGTTTCTAGATTTGGTATAATGTCTCAGTATTTGGTATTAATTTCAGTTGAGGTCTGGTGCTTAATTTGTTTATGTGTCTAGTTGGGCATCTGAACCAATTTAGGAGTCTGGTCTGAACTAATTAACTCAATGCCTGTACTTGTCAACTGCCCAACTCAATCGTATCCGCCAGCTGCCCTTTTAAAGAGCACATGCCAGCTGCATGTCAAAAAAAGTATATGTCAGCTGCTCCCATAAGAGGGTACTGCTATCATTAAACCCTACAAAATATGCCTGCCACAATGCCACTCTATACAGTGTTAACTATTTGCACCTTTAAACATGGTGATTGGTGAGCCATGCTGTCTTTAAAAGTTGCATAATCCATTTCCCACATAAAAATGTCTGTCATGCATACTGCATAGAAAACACCAGCCATGCTTCCCCGCTGAAGAAGGTGTGCTACTTTTTGATAATGCAGTAACCTTCTGAAATCCCAGCCTTTGTGCCACACAGCAGGCAACCTGTCTCCATAATAATGACTGCCACAGTGGCACTTTTAAATACAAATTTCAACTGCCTTCTTTACTATAACCGGTAGTTTTACTCAAAAGCAGTAAATGTTTCTTAAATATATTCTTTAAATTTCTTAAATATAATCTGCCATGCTGTGTTTCAGAAGTGTTGCCTTGCCAATTGTGATGCCACTTTAATAAAAGCAAACCATTTGCACCCACAAACTGTAAAAAGCCATGGTGCATCCAGAAACAATTTAGGAAGTATGAAAATTCCATGGCATTCAATGGATTGGTAAAATATTCCAATTTATGAGCAACTTGTACAGGGTACAAACATTTGGACACGTCCGTGAAATAGTGGTTTAGGTCGTTTTTAATCAACAGAATTGAAATCCGGCAAGGTTTTTATGGGTGTCGAAATTTTCAGATCATGCGATAATTAAAGGTTAAAATCTGTGCATCATCTATTAAGAACGCGCCATTTTCAAGCGCTTTCCGACATTTTGGCGGGCAGCAAACAATTTCAGAAAAGAGCAGGTTGAGAATTGTGTGTGCGACGTCATGACTGGGATGTGTATGGTTGTGATTGGCTGGAAAAATCACATGACCCTCGTTTTAACATTAAGAAACAATCCTTTGTCTTCCTGTTTCAGCCTTAGTGTCTCTCAGCGTCTCATAGGAAAGGGAACGTGCGCTCGGCCCTGTGGCCATAACAGCTCAGCGAAATTAGTCTATATTCTGCACAGAGAAACCTTCTACTATTAGCTGTGATCTCTTCCAAATTAGTTAGATTAGAGATTTGAAAATATTAAGGTATTAGCTAGAGAAATTTTAAAGTCAGCATCTACCGCTGTAAAGTCACGGGGGGAAGCGTAGGGGGGCCCCACGGGCGAACACGAACGAAGCTCTATCTATAAAGAACACTGTGATAAAGTCACCAAGAACTTAGTGGTAGACATTGCACTGTCAATATCTTTTATTATTAACAGTTTGCTATTTTTGAGAGATATTTACCCGGATATTGGGCAGCCTGAACTTATATTGGATACACATCATTTCTAGTAACCGTATGTCTCCTATGTTAGTTTTTGCAAAACTCTTACTACTCCCACATTTAATTATCAGAATACATTTCAGATAGGTGTTCATTTTCAATTTTACTTTACGCCATTCCCACCTGTGTTGATATATCCATCTTTGCAGATAAATTACAATCCAGCAATCCTTGTCGTCAGCACAGGTTGTTTGTTGCCAAAAATACCGTGTATTCATACATCATAACGTAAACATAAACAGATACTTTTTTTGACTTTTTGCGCCACCCAGCACTGTTCCATTGACGCAGCATCCACCGTAAATCTTAAAACACTATTCTATAGTCACCACAGTAAATTGAAAGGTGCAAAAAATCGTGTATTGTAACGAAACATACATATACGTGTTTTTTACCTTTTGCACACCCAGCTTTGAGTTCATTGACGCAGCATCCCAGGTAAATCTTAAAACAGCAATTCTATAGTCACCACAGGGAATTAAAAGGTGCAAAAAAGATGTGTATTATTCGAAAACATAACAGATATGTTGTGTTTTTTGGACTTTTTGCGAACCCACTTTGGTTCAATGAACGCAGCATCCCACGTAAATCTTAAAACAGCAATCTAATATTCCCACCACAGTGAATTGAAAGTGCAAAAATACCGTGTATTATACAAAAAACATAACAGATAACTGTTTTTTTGCAACTTTTGCCCCCATCCAATTTGTTGATATAGACACCCTTGCAGTTAAATTTGAATCCAGCAATTTTGTTTTGATTAGAGTGATTTGAGAAAGTTGTGATTTGCTGTCTTTTAATAAGAGACTTGCCAAAACTATTCATACCTCTCAAATTTTTTATATTTCTGAACATTGAGCGAAACTGCAGGTGGTTAAGGCTGAGCAAAGATGGGGTGGCACATGGAGGTAGGAGGTAACGAGAGAATGGTGCTCCTTTCCAGTGCTGGCACAACAACGCACATGCCAGTGGATCGTCGAGTTGCATGACCGTCAGGGCCTGTCAATCACTGGGCTCAGGGCACCTGGGAATCTAAGTAACGAACTTTTCGTCGCCAAATGTCTGTCCTTCAGTGGTTAATGCAGACCATGCATTCTAGCAGTCTTACCTCCTCGTCCTCGCAGTCACGGCCACAAATGTCGTCATCTATCATCATCAGCATCCGTCCCAACATTAAGCAGCCCAAATTTCCAACTCGTGTAACCCACCACTGTGGATAATCCATTGTCTGAAGACCTCTTTGATGACAAAAGATGCGGTTGGGGTCAGAAGGCATGTTAAAAGATCAAGAGCTTATTTAGTCTTCTCTGACGCCCAGTTACTGTGCGTCAGAGGATGTGAAGGAAGCGCGGTCAAATCGGCAAAAAAATCACCCGGGCGATCGGCAAACTGCCTTGCAGTGCCCTTGCTTTGTAGAGCCCCAGCTTCATGCTAATGCAGAAAGTCAGGACGACCAAGTCCACCTGTGTTGATGATGATGATGATGACGACATTGCGGATCCATCCTGGTCTTTCCGCAGAATTTGCTTGCGAGCACTTCATCAGTGGACCGAGGAGGAAGACGATTGGGTAAGATGTCATTACGGGGTTCCCGCCATCAAAAAGGGATGAGGGCGGTCCGCGAGAAGTCCGCTGATATGATTCCACCAGATACGGTCAGTCGCAAACCCCGGTCTCCTCGCTTATCGCCGTCAAAAAGGTCAGTAACTCTAAAGCTTGGGGCCTTCTGGTTGAGCAAGCCTCCTGAATTCACCCCAGCGATGCAAATGCCGCCTTTGCCGTAAACGGGCATAAGTAGAGGCAAAACCTTAAGTGGTTAACACCACGCAAACAAAGTCTAGTCCACATGCAGAGTTAATGGCATGATTTTGTTGAAATGGAGGGAACACTTTGCCCAAAAAAGGCCATACCGACGCCTGTGCCTCCCAAAACCCTCTGTCTCCCCCCCGCCTCCTCCTCCGGCACCACCAAGCCGTTCCTCAGACTGCCATGTTCCCTCAGAGTCATGATCAGGGATCAGCCTCCTCCGCTTCAAGCCTCAAACCTCACCACCCAGTACCACCAGCACCACCAAGAACCATTCCTACCCCCCTTTTCTCCTTCCGCCCAGTTTTGAACAACCAGCACGCCGTACAGGCGGCCTGGAGTCTAGCCCCAGCCTTCCTGTGCTTCCAGGTTTTGGGAGGCAGTAGAAAACACATTAACCCAAACCAGTCCAAAGCCAAAAGCCTGAATGTCGGCATTGCCGAGGCTTTTGCCTTGGAAATGTTGCCTTGTCCAGTCTGTGACACAGATGGGTTCCGCCACGTCCATGGCCCTCGCCATGCCCCAATAACCAGAATGCCGAGAGCAGGCATTATCTTTTGCCAGAAGAAGTCCGTCCTTGCAACTGGCCAGCGGCCACGTGTCATCTAAAATTGTCAATCGCGTTGTCCTGCACCTGGTGTCCGGAAAAGTCCATCCTCACCAACCACACATGGACAAGTAAGCACAGCCAAGGGCCGCTATATCTCAGTTACAGCTCACAGGGTGAGCTGGGTGAATGTCTCAGGGTGGTTGACGGTGGCTCTCAGGCTCGCGCACTGCACTTCAAAACCGAGGGATGGTGTCAGGGCTTCTTCCTCGCTAGGTACCATCCTGTGGCATCACGACTGCCCCAGAGACACCGGGCACGTGGTTGAAACTTAATCTGCCCTGGAGACCGTCCACACACAGGTCAGGGAGCAGTGCGACACTGTCTACTCCGCAGCGAGACCTGAGCGCATTGGCTGGGGTGACAAGAACCTTGTGCCAAGGCAAGGTGTGTGGCGATAACGGCGAAATCTGCTTGGCCGCCCTTAATATCGGATGCTGTGAGCACATCCCTTGCTCTGGCACATTTCATGGAACCCTAGTCGTCCAGAATTTCCTTGAAAAAAGAACTACCGCCGTGTCTGGACTGCCTGCTTGAAGAAGCTCGAGTCTGAGTTCGCACTTCCGCCGTTCCGCATATACCTGCTTCGTCCCGCCTGGCTGCTGTGTTGCAGCGTCAGCTTCGGCGGCCTCCCCGTCAACCGTCTCATGTTGACCGGTGGCAACACGCTGGAATTCCACCCTCCATCATCTCCAGGCGATTGTTGGAGCGCGCAAATGCCATTATACGCAGTAATGAAGTGACACATGGCCTGACAAGCAGCTTTGCGGACCTCGGGGTGTAGACCAACCGAGAGTGGAAGCAGTGAAAGAAGCTCTGCACCAACCTTGCCAGTTTTTGAAGAAGCCATCAAATGGTCAGTGCGACGATGCCCTTGTTAGATGAGCATTGTGGAGATCATAGTTCTGAACGATCGTTGGAGACCATCTGGAAACATCAGGTCCTGCCAGCGACGGAGAGATACCCGACCAACAGATGCAGACACGGAGCCTTTCTCTCCGGCAAATCCACAGGCCCGACAGTTTCCTCAATTTTATACGGTCCATCATTATGCATTGGTTCAGGGTCCAAGAGCTTTAGTGCAAGGCGGCACCATCAGCTCTCAGGGTGCAACCTCTGAGGCAAGTCAGGGCAGTGTTGAAGCTTAGGACGGAGATAAGCGGAGGAGGAAGGAGGAGTATTCCTAGACAACCGACGTCCTCTTCTGCCTTGTGAAAGTAGTGTAGCGTGAATTTGAGGCAGATGAGGAAGATGATTATGCTAGTGCCCCTCAACCAGGAGGCATGGAACTCAAGGCTCCATCTCTCACATATCTTGATGATCCATTTTCCTCCAACATGATCCTCGCATTAAGGCCATCAAAATGAAACAACAGTATACTGGGTGGACACCCTCCTGTGGATCCCCGGTACAAAATAAAACTCAGCTCTTTTCCTTCCTAACCCCACCCAAATAGAGAGTAAAATGAAGAAATGGAGACCTTCTGATTGATCAACGTGGAGACATCTGTGCGTCTGCTTCACGTTTTCTCAAATGTCACAGTGGAACAACATCAGCGTCGGGACAGCAGATAGAGTGCCAAGCACCGTAGCGGCAGCAGCAGCAGGCAAGGTGGCAAGAAGCCTAATGGGTGACCTCTGGCAATTCTTTATTTACCACCTCACCAACTGCATGCAATGCAGGGCACAGATCCAACCACATACAACCACAGAGACCAGCTAAGATCATAGGTGCACTGACTATCTGCGTCTCAAGCACCAATGATTTTTGGATGTAGTTGCGACCCAATAGACTTCTGGTATCCCAACATATGGACGAATGCACGAGCTCGCTCGCGCACGCCATAGAGGTGTTGTCCCTGCCCAGCAGTCAAGCGTCATATCTGAGAGGCGGACCTTGCAGCACAGCTGACGGAGTCATTTATGACCAAACGCATCCGACTTTCCAATGATATTGTGAATCGTTTGACTTTCACATCAAGCATGAAGTCAGGCATGATCCTCTGATGATGTTGTGGGCCCCCCAATTTCCGAGAGTCCACGCGATTAGTTGCTGGTCTACTTTTCACATTCCTCTCCAAACAGAAATGTCCTCTTGAAAAACTTTTTTTCCAAAATGATCCATTTCTTACCAGCATTTTTATTTCTCAAATTCCCAACAGTTCATTGGCTGGTTTTTGCCTGTGAGGAGATAAAAGACACCCAAGGATTTTCATGACCAAAACCTTTTGCCATTTACTCACTTCATCTTTAGAATTTTCCCATGTTCAATGGTTTTGAGTTCATGTTTTGCCCTCAC
The DNA here is from genome assembly GCA_025379985.1 of Phyllomedusa bahiana. NCBI lineage: Eukaryota > Metazoa > Chordata > Amphibia > Anura > Hylidae > Phyllomedusa > Phyllomedusa bahiana. The sequence goes on along the minus strand of JAODAL010015682.1, from coordinate 56,941 downwards.
ACACTAGAAGTCGCATATTTATAATTTTTTTGGGGTCATGTTGCTGTGAGATACAGCAATAATCATGGTCCTTTGGAACAGAAATGTGGCTTCTTTTTTTTTTTTTTTTTTTTTGAAACAAATTTTATTGGATTTTATTAAACTTTTACAATAAGGGTTGCAAAAAAAAAAAAAAATATATAATGACAATAGATTTTGAAAAATAAAAAGGCATGTGTACATCAGTATATAATCCTACATTTAAGAAAAAACATTGAGACAGTTTGAGGCACTACGGGCTGTCAAAAGTGAATCTAGATCGCATGTCAGCATAGAAGGGCGCCAAGATTTTCTAAGATTTAAGGTGAGCATTATTTATGCCTAGCCACAGAGAATGCCTACTACTACATTAGGTCCAATTACCCGTTTTCTAGCCAGTCCATAATCATGTAAGTAGACGGCGCTTATGGGAAGATCTTTGGACATTAAACAGAGAAAAAAGCAAAACGGAACCAAGTTCGCCCACTTCAGTGGATGATAAGTGGGGGCATGAGACAAGTACACCAATCAGGTAAAAAAATCAATAAATAAATGCGTAAATAAAGTGAATAATGTAGATGAGATAAACAAAGGAATAAGAAAGTAAGAAAATGAGAGAATGAGAGTGAGTCTAGTCCTCTATGCCAGAAGGGGAGAGGGAGGGGGGGGGGGCAGGCCCGGGTCCCAGAGGTAGATCTATATTTGGGATCTTATATTTGTATATATGGCTCGAGTGAACCTCATGGTTGTTCTAGAGGCCCCAGAGTTCCCGCCAGGCCTGCTCTAGCATACCAGCCCGTGTATTTGAAGGAGGCCATCAGGGTGGGCTAACTCAATCAGTAAAAAATTGTGCGCAAAATAAAAGTTTTCCACCTCCTGAAGAATTTTTTCAGTGAGCGCAATTCCTTGCGGTTCTTTCCGCTTTTTCAAGTTAGTCAGATATCAGATATTGCATTAGATGTTCCACCAGCAGGGTCATGGGGGGGGTCTGTGGTTTCAACCAATAGAGCAAGAGGCAGCGTTTAGCAACCAGTATTGCAATATGGGCGAGACCAGGGAGAGGCTGTGCAGGTGCAGGGTGAAGATCCCCAGAATCTGTGTTGTCAGGGGGTCTTGCATGGTGGAAAATCAGCAGCTCATACGTTTTGGCCAACCTAAGATGCCAATGTTGATAGGCGAAATCAATGAAGGTATCCCAATAGCTCTGAGTGGAGGGGCACTCCCAAATGCCGTGCCACATAGTTGTGGCCGGAGCCTGACAATTGGGCAAGTATTGCCCTTCTGTCTGGCCTATTTTCGTGATGGTGGGAGTGAAACCGTAATAAGCATTATGCACAATTTTAAAAATGAGATGTTTCTTCCTCTCCGAGGTCTCTGCAAATTATCTCCTTTCGCACCCTTCCAAGGGCCCTGGGCTGATTCTGTCTGGTAAATCTGGGTCAGTTCAATTTATGAGCCCATTTTAATAAATTGGAGAGCCCCCATTCCTTATCTTCAAATCACCCAATCGCCTCCAGAATACACCATGAAATATTAGAGAGAGTAAAAGCTTGGCTGTGACACTCTCTGAGGGAATCAAGACCATTTGGGGAGAACAACCTTACAAGATTCCTCAGCTTGGACTTGCAAAAGGAGAGAATCTGTAAAGCTGGGAATACATGGGCAGGGGGAAGGGAGAACTTGTCCCTCAACTCAGATGTTTCAGCCACCTTTTCTCTTCTGAATGCATTAAGTGCTCCGTGCGCATCACTCCCCATTCCCTCCACGCTTGAAACATGGGGTTTTCCCTACCCTGGGGGAAGTCTGGGAGTTCCCATAGGGGTAGAGACTTTGACATCTGGTACGGTAATTTCAGGAGCTTACATACATGCTTCCAGGTTGCCATTGTGTCTTTTAGCAAAAGGGAGCACCTGATTTCCCGAGGTATATGGGAGAGTTTAGTATGTAGTAGCGCCAGGGGGCTCCATGGGTGCGTTAAATTCTTTTCCAGCTCAAAATTTGAGTATCTGCTAGTTCCCCCCCACCAGTCCAGTACATGTCTGGTGAGACACGCCAGGTTGTAATACCGGATGTTGAGGAGAAATTTCAAGCCTCCACCTCCGCTTGTACAGGGAGCATCAGCTTGGCAGAGCTATCCCGGGTCTCTTTCCCCTCACCAAATAAATCGAGAGAAAGAGGATTGGATCTGAGTTATGTCTTATGGTCGTAGAAATAAAGGAAGAGTTGGAGGGGTACAGAAGTTTCTCACTCGGGGAAACAAACCATCTTGATTGTTGGTGTCATACTAACCCTAAGGGAGAGAGGGAGGCCCTGCCATCTAAGGAGATCATCCGAGATTTTTTTAATTAAGGGGGGAAAATACAGTGTTTATAAATGGTGATGGGTGGTCCTACCAATTTTGAATTTCACCAGTATGTAATGTGAGATTTTGCAGGGACATTCGCTAGGTTCAGATTTTGCCATTAGATTTTGGGAAGGAGCTCCAGATCCAATAGCTCACTTTTGGAGGCTTTACTTTGTATCCGGAAAATCGCCAAAAATTCCTCCAAAAAGGAGATTAACTGCCTTGGAGATGTTTCGCGGGTCGGAGAGAAATAAGAAGGCAGGATCAACGGCAATAGAGCGAGTTTGACCTGGCTCCGGCCTACTATGAAATATCCAAAAGAGAACAGAATCCTCCAAAAAGCGAGCCAGGGTTCCAGAGCATTATCAAACAAGATGGGGACCGGGGGAACATCCCTCGGCGGGTACCCTTGTGAAGAAGAAAAGCGTTGTGAAAAGAGAAAGCCCCAGAGTGTGCACCTGTGCAGTCGGGTTTTTACTAGTAGATATAGCCCGGACAACAAGTCCTAAATTTACCCTCTATCTCCCATGCGATACAGGACCCTTCCACAAACCACTGTCCCACCGGACATTGTCGAATGCTTTCTCAGCATCTATTAGCAAACCATGACAGGATGACCGCGCTTGGGAGAGGCGGTGTCCCCTCACGCTCTCAAGCACTGACATCACCTTTCTAAAGTTTACCTACTGCTTGCACGAACCCTTGACAAAACCTTTCTTTCTGCGCTGGGCCAATGAGGGTGTGCAAGAAATGGCCACCTGTCGCCATGATCATGGACAAGCAACTTCTGGTCACGTATCAATCAAGGAAATTTGCCGGTAGGAGACGGGAGGAGGGTGTCTTTATACCTCTTTTGGGATTACTTTTAATATAAGAAGCATTTTTAGCTTCGTCCCCGAATGAACACCCTCCTGGACTATGTGGTTGAAGTAGTTGGCTAGCAATGGGGACAAGGGCTCAATTAATATTTTTATAAATATCTCCTGAGAAGCCATCAGGGCCTGGAGCTTTCCCTAATGGCATTTGGCGAATAGCCAATTGTATTTCTTGTATGGTGATCTCAGCGTTAAGAGTCTCCCTCTGCTCAGTGGACAATCTGGGGAGAGATATAGAGTTCAAAAAATTCCTATCTTTTGTGGACTCTTCACTTTCACTTTCAGGGCCCACTCCCTGGGAATAAAGCTCCTCATAGAACAGTTTAAGTGAGTCATTAATTTTGTAGGGATCAGAGGTGATCTGGCCTCCCGGGGTGCGGATAGTAGGGAATGTTAGGACGTGGAGATAAGCTTGCCTTGAAGTATTCTAGATAGTATTTTTTCCCCGCTTTATTTTCCGTGGCGGAAATAGGGTATATTTCAGTTTGGATCTCTGAAACCTCTCTCGCTCTCCCAGCCAGAGTTCAAAAACTCTCTTGGTGCCTGTTTCCCTGACTTGCCCTCCTGGCCTCCTCCGAGCAGTCCCGATGAAGGAACATGGCGTAAGAACGCCCCTTCACCTGTTCCGTAAGTCCTCTTATATTCCTCATTCAAAACCTTCGCCTATAAGTCCCGAAGTATGAGCTATGTTACACCCCTCAGAACAGATTTGGCTGTAGCCCAATACAAAGGCGACATCGCTGAAGTGTTGCACATATGGACTCTTGAAAATTCCACGCCACCAAACCTCGCAAAGTATCGCTAACAGCTCGGTCCTTTGGCCATGTAGGAGGGGAATCGCCAGATATAATCAGACCCTTTTGGAAAAAACGTCAGCTATCTCGGTCACTACCGGAGAGTGGTCCGAAATTACTAGGTCGAGGATCTCAGAGGCGATCAATCTTCTCTGAAGCCCGGGGGACCAGAACATAGTCCAATCGCGACCACGAATGTTGCGAGGGGGAGAAAAAGGAGAATTCCCTACTATCAGGATGAAGATCCCTCCAACCATCCCTCAGTCCTGAAATATTTAGAAACTGCTGAAGGGTCCCTACCGTGGGTCTCCTAATTGGAGCCGCCAAGGAGGTTGAACTCGGGTCTCTCGTCCTATCCAGAATTTCGTCTAGCACTATGTTCATATCTCCTCCCAATAAATCACAGATGTAGCAGCGTCCCCTGATCTTTGCTGCGATTGGACTCAAAGAATGAGTTTACTCTTGGGTATTTATGCTCATAGACATTAAACAAACTTACCTGGTCGTCGCGTTATGGTCAGATCCTTTCAGTGGGACCATCGTGCCGCTTGATCTGAATACGTGGCGAGATTAAATTGATATGGAAAGTTGTGTGCACTAGGGTGAGGACACCTGCTTTCCCCCCCACCGAGGAAGAGCCAAAAACCTGTCCAACCCATAACCTCTGCATCCTGAAGAAATCCTCTTGAGACAAGTGTGTCTCTTGAAGGAGGACAATGTCTGGACGGGCTTTCTTCAGGTGTTAGCAAGAATCCTAGCGCGCTATTCTGGGAGGCGGAGCCCTTTCACGTTCCACGTGCCGTTTCTCATGGCCTAGGGGGTGGGCGGGCAAAGGAGGGGGTTTAGTATCTATTGACGGGGCGCCTAGGCCGCTACTGAGGTAGTGGCACGAGGAGGTCCTAGACTCAGACTCAAGTAATCACAAAAAATTAAAGCAAGTGGGTGAAAACAAATTATACAGCAAAATTAAATTAATAAGTCTGTAATAAACCAAAACAAATCACGCCGAGAGCCAGGAATCCTGGTCGCTCAGACTCTCTTCTTGCGTGAGGGGACTTCACTTTTTTCTGCCAAAGGGAGGACGGCTGCGCAATCTCTGCCAATGATCATTTACCATTTCCCGACAATCCCTCTGCCAGAGAAGAGTTAGGGAAAATCGTAGCCCTCTCCGGTTGACTAGAAGTGACCCGTAATATTTAAGACATGGAGAGCATAGAGAAGAACATAAAGAACTGGAGCGGTGGTCTGAAGTATGACTGACAATTGGAAAAAATCTGCATCCTAGCAAAATGTAACAATATGCAAAGACATCCGTGCACATGATATATAGACCTTTTAAATGAAGATGAAATTGGGCAGGGAAAGGGGGGGAAGGAGGAATGAGAGGGGAAAAAGAAAAGGGGAGAAAGGGAGGGGAGGACTAGAAGGAGGGGGGGGGGATCGGGTCGCAAGCTACGACCTAAACGTAATTACTCACGATCCCCGGAAAGCCCCGATAGAATAACACCGAGAGTCCAGAAACGAGAGTTCAAGTCGGGGACTTTTGAGGTGTCTCCGGGAGGCGGCGGGAGCTAGGGGGTCTCCGTTCCCAGGAGGGTGAGAGCCGTGGGGGAGACACAGGTGACCCGTTGCCCACAGTCGGTGATGGGCTCGAGCGGGAAGAATCAGAGTCCTCCAGAATCCGAAGGTCCGTCTTCTACATGCTCCTGGGAAGTGAAAGAACTTTGAGCAGCGCCATGAAAGGTTACTTTCAATGGGTGGCCCGGATACAGGAGCTGGAAACGGATTTTTCTTAGAGATAAGAAGAGCATATCTTGTCCCTGAAGGCTCCGCCATTCTCCTCCTAGAGACCCTCCAGGGAGAAGTCCTCAAATATTTGGATCATCTGTCCTTCCAGGAGCGGGGGGATTCTGTTTTAAACGATAAGCATTGAGATATCTTGGCTTGTCGTTTGTAGTCCAAGTATTTGATGAAGACATTGCTCGGACTATTCCTTTGCTTTTTTTGACCATCTATCCTCTGTCTCTGCCCGGGGGGGTTCAGGCCAATGCGTGTGCGCCCTCTCGGACCCTTGCAGTGCGGATGATTCCAACCGCCGTGCGGCAGACCAGATTGACCATAGATCCTGTAGTAACCTCTTGTTTGATGTTTTCAAGAGAGTCACCCACGACTCGGAGTTTGCTCCTGGCTGGAGCGGGATTCTCAAGATCCTCTATGCGATCATAAAGGGTGTCCTTGTGCTCTGTGAAATGAAGAGTAATTGTCGATGCAGCATTGTCATTTTCCCAGCTTCGAGTTGCACAACTTTCTGCTCCATCCCATCTAATCTTGCTCCTTGTAGTTGTATCTCTTGTTGCAGCTGACTTAAGGAGGCTTGCAGGGATGCCTCTATGGCAGCCTGCAGTTCAGGAGCTATGTGTCGGTCGACCTCCTGGGCTATGGCTTTATAATTCCAGGCGTGAGCAGCTGGATTTCCTGTAAGAGGAGTTCTCTGGAGGACAGGCGTGTCTTGCTACTATGCGCCTTCTAGGTGAGCCGCTGGTGTGCGCGGTGTTCAGTCGGCCGCCGCGCGCCGGGTAAACGGCCATGGTTGAGTTCTCCTCGTGCGTACCGGGCCGGCAAGGGGATCCTTCCATTTGACCGAGTCCTCAGGAAAGACGTAACCTGTCCATGCCCACCCGAGACAGTGAGTGAGGAAGAGGTTGTCCACTTAATCCGCGAGGGCTGGTTTAGCGCCCGCAGGAACGGCAGTGACACTAGATGCAGGCAGGATAACACGGGAGCTGCGAGCTTTACACCTCCGCATGGCTGCCCGGAACCGGAAGTCAGAAATGTGGCTTTCTAAGTGGTATTTCTCCTTCAACAAAATTTTTAACAGTGGCTGAGAAGTCTTATTTATAATTTGTTGGGTGTCATGTTGCCTGTGAGATAACTATAAACATGGTCCTTTGGAAAGAAATGTGTCTTCTGAAGTGGCATGTCTCCATCACAATTTTTAAACAGTGGCTGAGAAGTCATATTAATAATATTTTTGGGTAATGTTGCTGTGAATACAGCAATAAGTCATGGTCCTTGTGGAACAGAAATGTGGCTTCTAAGTGGCATTTCTCCTTCACAAATTATAAAACAGAGGCTTGGAAGAGTCATTTTTATAATTTTTTGGGTCCCAGCTGGCTTTGAAATGCAGCAATACTACAGGTCCTATTCTGAAAAAATGTTTTATCTAATAGACATTTGTTTCTTCACAATTGTCAAAAGTGGCTCATGGGTCATGTTTTGAATTTTTTGGGGCACATTTTTCAATGTGACATGCAGCTATACTACAGGTCCTATTCTAAAAAATGTTGTTTCTAACAGACATTTTGTTTTTTCACAATTTTCAAAAAGTGCTCAAGGGTCATGCTTTGAATTATTGGAGCATTTTGCTGAGACATGCAGCTAACTACAGGTCCTATATCTAAAAAGTTTTTGTTTTCTCTATCTTTCTAACAGTACATAGTTCTTCAACAGTGGTCAAGAGTGGCCTAAGGGTTATGGTGCTTGTCAGAAACAGAATATATGAGGACACTGTTAAATGGACACATATTGCAAAATGACTTTTTTTTGCAAGTGAAAAACCCAAAAGCTATAAAATCCCTTTATTAAAGAAACCCATTTAATAAATTTAAAAAAGAGAAAAAAGGGACATGGTGGGATTCCATCCGTTTTTTAAAAATGTTTTTTTTCTAAAAATTAAAAGTACTAAAAACTTGCATGTACAAAAATGCTGTTTAAAAAAATTCCTCTGAATTGTACAAGGGGGTACGGGAAAAAACTTGCCGGATGTAGGTTATTCAAAAGGACATGGAGTATGGAGCACGGCCCAGGGAAAAAATTTCGGGAGCCCTTTTTCCTAAACCGTTGAGAAAATGAAAAAAAGAATGCCAAGAAAAAGGGCCCACCTGGGTGTAACAGGGGGTTTAAACCCAACCAGTTTTTTCCAAGTAAAGCTCAATTGGTCCCCCTTTTCGGGGGGGCAAGGGGTTACCCAGGTTTTGGGGATGTGTACGGGAAGAAGGTGGAGTTCTCACATTTCCCGTTTCCCGCACTCTGCTTCGGGCAGCATTTTTTCTTTGGCTGCGTAATCATTTGTTTTTTTCCCTGCGGGGTTAATAGATGTTGGCGCCAGCCTGGGCTCTAAACCACCCCCACTGAAACCTCCGGCCCTGGGTCAGGGCTGCGGCCCCAGGACAGTTATAATAAATGTCCAGTGAAATTTAAAATGGGGGTTTGAAAGTTTCCTTTTTTCCGGCACTTTTTAAATGGGGGGGTTAATGCAGGTTTGGGGCTCATGCTGTGGCCGGGACAGGTATAGTAAATGTCCAGTGAAACAAAAAATGGTGGTTGAAAGATTTTTTTCCCCGGCATTTTTTAAAAATCTGGGGGTTATGCAGGTTTGGGGCTCAGCTGGGGCCCAGGAAAGGTTTATAGTAATGCCCAGTGAAACAAAAAATTGGGGTTTTGAAAGACCCCTTTTTTCCCGGGCTTTTTTTAAATGTGGGGGTCTTGCGGTTTTGGGTTTTTCATGTTGGGGGCCCCGGGGACAGGTATAGTAAAATCCAGTAAAAAACTAAAAGGGGTGGTGAAAGACTCCTTTTTCCGGCCCTTTTTTAAAATTTTTGGGGTTGGTCATGGGGTTTTGGGGGTTTTGGGCTGGTTCCAGGACAGGGATATTCAATGCCCGTTCAAGTAAAAGGAGGGTTCATTTTCATACTCCCTTTTCTGGCATTTTTTAATTTGTCGGTGGGGAAGGGTTTAAAAGGGTTCATGCTGGGTTCAAGCAGGGATAGTAAATTGGTGTGTGACTTTTTTTTCCGGGGGGTGGTTTTTTATAGCCAAAAGTGTTGTGCCAAAGATGTGCGGGTTATCCATTGACTGTTGTGGTGTTAATTCCAGCTTCTCCAGCCCTTTTTGGGTTTGTAAAAATTTAAAGGTGTTGTTGCTCTCCCATGGGATTTTAAGGTAAATCGGAGATGATCGACTATGACTATCGAAATTATCGATGGGGGCCCAAAATATCGACTATCGACAAAGTCGAAGCCAAGTAATCGCTAAACAATAGTCCTGAATGAAGCGATGGCCATTTCAAACACAAACACGCTTCCTCAAGGCCCCCTCTTTTTGGGGGAGTGGGGGGCCCAAAATGGATTTTTTTCCCTTCCTGCATCCCGAAAAAAGTTAAAGGGGAAAGAATGACTGGGCACATGGGCCCCCATGTAAAAATTTTCCCACAAGGGACCCCATTTTTTTTAAAATTTAAGCCCATGTATCTCATAACACTCACCCCAGGGTTTTGTCAAACCAAGAGGAAAGTTAAATAAGAACAAATTTGTACAATTAGCAACTATAATCTTAAGGCACTAGGCTGGCAATTGGAGCATGTGGTTTTATAAAGTTTTTAAGGTCAATGATGTCTCCAATAATTTTCCAAAAAATCCCCTAAATATATTACAAGAACATTTGGAAAAATTTTTAATTTTGTTTAGTTAAAAAAAAAAATGCCTCCCAGTCCCAGAACCATGCTACCACTACAGTAAATGTTAGGTGGTGTGCATGTTGTGAACCCTCTTCTATGAGTGGTTTTGAAAGATCTTAAAGGGCAGTTACTTAAAAGTCAGAGGCTCAGGGCCTGACCAATACCTACCTACCTGAAAAAAATTGCTGCCAGACATCTCTAAGAGTGGCTTATCTTCTGTGAAAATGAAAGGATTAAATATCTTCAAATTCAGCATGCCCCTTGAATAAATTGTTATGTCATGGCTGTTTATTAAGAGACATAAAGGTTCATGCCACTTCTTTTTGTAGCCTGTCTTCACACCTGTCCTCCCAATCATGGACTTCTGCCACCCTGACTTTAATCTTATTTCTGCTTTTGTGGTCAATGCCATTGCCATTGATGGACACATTGCATCCCCCCTTCCATATTTCCTTTTCCTCCAACTCTCTCCATTTCTCTTGATCTTGCCAATCAAGTAATTCCCCAATCTGGCAAACAGAATATGGATCAAGCGAAAACCACTCAAACAGGCTATCTGCGATCTACTACCCTATGCGCATCAGTGTCTAAGATTCCCTACCGGTCTTCATCAGAGTCCACCTCAATGCAGGATGGATTTTTCTGATAAAAGCCTAGGTTGTATCTGCAGAGGGTACTAGAAGACAAATGTGAGTGGAGAAGACATACAGAACAAACAAGGGGAGATAAAACAGACAAAGGAAAACTATGAACAAGCAATCGTAGTTAGGCTAGCTGGGTTCAGTTATCAGGAGATATAATAACCAAATTGAGAGGCAGGAGAGTAATCAAAAACATACCAGAGTCCTAAACCAGAAAATACTCTTTAAAACACAGATCAAAAACAGGAATAGCCAGGATACAAGAGGAATCACATACACCAGGTAAAGTAACAGGGAGGTTTAAATACCATATCTAACATTATTTTGGCTTTTATATGTTTGTTTTGGAGTAATAGCTTATTCCTGGCAGAGTGGGCTTTCAGCCCATGTTGATACAGTACTAGTTTCACTGTGGATAATTGCACACTCTTACCAGTTGCTGCCTGCACCTTCATAAGGTCTTTTGCTTTTGTTCTTGAGTTGATATGCACATGTCGGAACAACGGACGTTCATCTATGAGACACAAAACCTGTCTCCTTCCTGAGTGGTATGATGGCTGGACATTTCCATCTTGTTTGTACTTGTGTATAATTTTTGTACAGATGAAGGAGACACCTTCAGATATCTGCAAATTGCATGCAAGGATGATCCAGACTTGTGCAAGTCCACAACTCTCTTCCTGATATCTTGGCTGATTTCTTTAGACTTTCCCATGACGTTACACACAGAAACAGTGTTTGTCTGGTGTGATTAAAAGACATCCACAGGTGTCTCTTATTAACTCAGATTTTTCCAATAAACCTTCCAAACACATGTTATCATCATACAGTCTGTCCAAAATTGTTTACAGGCAAAGTAATCCTAGTGTATGTAAACTTTTGACTTTGCAAAAAGTAATAAAAATGTGTTAAAAATTATCTCTCTTTCATTATTCTAGCATTTGGAAAACATAAATAATTTTGGTAATCCTAATTGACCTAAAACGGGTAAGGTTTATTCTGATTTCATGTCAGATAGTGAGAAAAACACAATATGTGTATTTTTATATAGTCTATGTAAACTTTCAACTGTAACACAAATGTAAAGCATTGATCAGTATTATACATGTAAATACTGTGCCTGTGTGTTTCTATATAATAATATACTATACCTCTGTTTTTCTTTGAAACAGGTAGAGTATAGAAGTATATACATGTGAGGTAGGGGCATAGCCCTCCTCCCTCACCCCTCCCTTCTTCAGGGCACACCTCTTGCAGGGTCACTGGGGTCCTAGGAGCTTTTGGGCTGTGCAGGCAGCTCTGGAACTCTTGAGAAAACAACATTATGGTTGTGATGGAGCCAACAATCTACTGCAGGAGTTGCCAGGCTGCTCACTGTTCCCTGTGGCTGTAAGTGCTAGAGCTTCCGGGGATGGGTGGATCTGTAGTTAGGGCTGGGGGAAAAGTGATTTGGGGCGGCAAACATTTTATCAGGGGCACAAACCCTAGAAAAAACTGCCTGCCGATGCCCCTGATGTAGGGACTTACACACCATTAGCTACTCCACTGGAATTTTAAAAACATATTCTAAAGGGCTCATAGGAAATGAGCTAGGACTATTGTAGTGCCACTTATTGGGTATAGAATTCCCAACTGACTCACTGAGCCTTCGAATATAATTTACACCGAAATAGCTTTATGTATAATGGATATCTGGTTGGCTCTATTCCCATTTACATTGAAAATCTCAATGAGTCGAATGTCAATTGCTGGTGCTACAAGACCTAGACCATTTCCTCTGAGTTTCTTAGAAAATATTTAGATTTCAGTGGAGCAGCTAATAGTGTTTAACTCTAAGTCCCTAATTAGCGTTCATGCTTAGAGCCTCAGACCTAGCAAACCTGTTTTGTTCCAAGCATTGATGAGACTCGAATACAGCTGTTGGCAGATAACTACCTGGGTGGCTCTAATCCAGTTTAAATTGAAACATTCAGGGCGACATGTATGAATGGGGCTGCGCCAGAGATCTGGCTTCTTTTCAGCCTAATATCAGGCGCATCCCCATTCATACATTTTTTAATCTCCCACACGCCATTATCCGACTCATTACATGGCACCTGCGGCGCTTTGTAAAGCGCCTGATCTCGGGGGCACGCGGAGGGCAAGGAGCACTAGAACTTTAGCGAATCTGCATATTTGCTATGGCATTTCTGGGTTCATTACAGTTGGAACAGGTATACTACTTTAAAAGTGGTATACCTGATCCCGAATTGTCACCTGAGTGCTAGAATGCATCCGATTTATGACCTTCTGTAGAGCGGGTTCATGAATTATAATCTCCAAAAATTTGGGAATCTCGCAAGAGAACAGAGAGTGACTTTTGATCACTATATTTACTATTTTGCCGTAGGCAAACTTAAACTCTATCAGTTCTCTATCTGTTAAACACAAAAACGTAACTTTTATTATATATAACTCTTAACCTCTATACACAAATATTTAAAAACCTGATTTCTAACCTCATCATTTAACCCTTTTTGCTTCTGAAAGAGGGAATAACTCCCTTTCTATTATCAAGTCTGGTGGAGCACCACCTATTAACAGGAGAGCCTTATATCAATATAAAACGTCATATCTGACCTCCCCGACATGCTGGCAAAACATGTCGGGGAGGTCAGATATGCCTTTTTAAATTGTGATTTCTCACCTCTGTCTACATAATATATGGGCATAAACTGCTGTTTGGGGCATGGCAGGGCATACACGGAGGGAGTGCTATTTGAATTTTGGAACACAGATTTTGGAGGGTGACATGTCGCATTTGCAAAACCGCCAAAATAGCAGTACAGAAAGTCGCAGCACAGAAAGTAGCAGAAAGTAACATGCAATCAGGAAGTACCAGTACGTTCTTTTGTGTTAAGGGGTTAAGGTCTGTGTATGTTTATTTTTGCCATTGCTAGATTTATGAAAAACATTCAACTCACTAAAATCTATATTTTTGTAAAATAAAAAATATGTCTAGCTAGAGTAAATGAGCTAGGATTCTGCAGCACCACCTATTCGATGTAGTGTTTCTCAATTCACATCTGACTCACTGAGGGCAACAAGCAAAATTGTATGCTACTAATAATGGCATAGAATGCGCCTGATTCATGAACCCTATATTTACTATTTTGCCGTAGGCAAACTTAAACTCTATCAGTTCTCTATCTGTTAAACACTAAAACTAGTGTTGAGCGATTACGTTGGCCATCGACATCGGTCGATGGTCGATAGTCGACCATCATCGACAAGATAGTCGATAGTCGATAGTAGATTATGAGCAATGACCATTAAAGTCTATGGGAGAGCAACAACACCTTCATTCTTACACCCAAACAGGGCTGGAGAAGCTGGAATTAACATCCACAACAGTCAAATGGATACATGCTACATCTTAGGCAACACACTTAGGTTATAAAAGCCACAGAAAAAAAATCACACACCATTCACTATCCCTGTCTTGTACCACAGCATGACCCTTAAACCTGCATCACCCACAAATTAAAAAGTGCCAGAAGGAAGTATGATTTGGAAACCATCATTTTACTTGAACTGGACAATGAATATCCCTGTCCTGAACGCAGCATGAGCCCAAACCTGCATGACCCCCCAGATTCAAAAGTGCCGGGAAAAGGAGTCTTTCAAACCAAACATTTTAGTTGAACTTGACATTGAATATACCTGTCCTGGACCGCAGAAAATTTGACCATTAAACCTTGTCTGACGCCAAATTAAAAAGTGCCGGGGAAAAGGAAAGTATTGAACCACCATTTTTAGTTGAACTGGACATTAACTATATTTGTCCTGTACCGCAGAATGACCATTTAAACCTGTCTGACCCACAGATTAAAAAGTGCCGGAATAGGAGTTTTTTCAACCACCATTTAGTTTCACTGGACATATACTGTCCCTGTCCTGGTTAGCGCTTGCCCCTCCCTTTAAAGAGGGCGGACCAATTGAGCTTCACTTGGAAAAACTGGTGGTTAACGCTCCTGTTCCACCCAGGTGCCCTTTTTCTTGGCATTCTTTTTCTCATTTTACTCAACGTGTGGGGAAATTGTTCTGTACTTTGTTCTCTGTCCATGTCCTCTGAAAACCTACATCTGGTCAAGTTTTCCTGTACCTCCCTTGTAAATTCAGAGGAATTTTTTTAACAGCTATTTTGTACATGCAAGTTTTTTAGTACTTTAATTCTAGAAAACACCATTTTTAAAAACAGGTGAATCCCACCATGTCTTTGTTCTCTTTTTTTAATTGTATTAAAGGGTTGTTTTCAATAAAGGGATTGATAGCTATGTTAAAGATCTTGCAATTTGTGTCCATTAACAGTGTCCTACCTATTCCTGTTTCTGACAGCACCATCACCCTTGAGCCACTCTTGACAATTGTGAAGAACAAATGTCTGCTAGAAACAACATTTTTTCATAATAGGACTTGTAGGGATAGCTCATTTCAAAGCAAAATTCCCACAAAAAAACAAAGAATGACCCTAGAGCCACTTTGGACAATTGTGAAAAACAAATGTCTGTTAGAAACAAATTTTTTTTTTATAATAGGACCTGTAGTATAGCTGCATTTCAAAGAAAAATGCCCCCAAAAATTCAAAGCATGACCCTTGAGCCACTTTGGACAATTGTGAAGAACAAATGTCTGTTAGAAACAACATTTTTTTATAATAGGTCCTGTAGTATTGCTGCATTTCAAAGCCAGCATGCCCCAAAAAATTTTTAAAAATGACTTCTCACCCCACTGTTTAAAAATTGTGAGGGAGAAATGCCACTTAAAAGCCACATTTTCTGTTCCAAAGGACCATGATTATTGCTGTATCTCACAGCTACATGACCCAAAAAAATTATAAATATGACTTCTCAGCCACTATTAAAAATTGTGAGGGAGAAATGCCACTAAAAAGCCACATTTCTGTTCCAAAGGACCATAATTATAGCTGTATCTCACAGCAACATGACCTCAAAAACCATTGACAATTTCGAAAAAATTCTAAAGATAAAGTGAGTAAATGGAAACGGTGTTGTCATGAAACCTTGCTGTCTTTTACAGTCTCCTCACAGCAAAACCAGCAAAATTTAACTGTTGGGAAAAGAGAAAAAAAAATTGCAGTAAGAATGATCATTTTAAAAAAAAGTTTTCAAGAGGACCATTTTCTGATTGAAAAGGGAAAGTGAAGTAGACCGGCAACTAATCGGTGACCTCGGCAATTGGGGGCCCCACAACATCATCAGAGATCCATGCCCGATTCATCTTGATGAAAGTCAAACGTCCACATTATCTGTGGAAAGCGGATGCGTTTTTTCTGTAATGACTCCTCCAGCTGTGCTGAAGGTCTGCTCAGATATGACGCTGGCTGCTGGGCAGGACAACACCTCTATGGCGTGACGAGCCAGCTGATCTTATTCCTCCGCCTCAAATTCGCGCCAACCTCTTTCCAAGGCAGGGACGTCGGTAACATCTGTGTCTAGGAATACCTCCTTCTCCTCCTCCTCCCCCTTTCCGCTGCCTCCGGCACAGCTTCACACAGCCCTGACAGTCTGAGATGATCCCACCTGAGAGCTGATGCGCCATCTTTGCACTAGCTCTTGACCTGAAACCACTGCAAATGAAGACCGATGAAATTGTGAAACTGTCGGGCCTTGTGGATTTGAGGGAGAGAAAGGTTTCCGTGTCCGCATCTGTGTCCGTCTCCTCCTCCGTCGCGGGCGGGACCTGTTGTTTCAGAGTGTCCACGATCGTTCCAGAACTAAGATCACCACAATGCTCTGCGGGACAAGGCTTTGTCCGCACTGACCTTTTTTGGTGGCTTCTTCAAAACTGGCAAGGATGGTGCAGAGCTCTTTACCTGCCTCCACTCTCGGTGGTTCAACACCCCGAGGTCCGTACCGCTGCTTGTCAGGCCCATGTGTCACTTCGTCTTGCGTAATGGCATTGCGCTGCTGCCACAACGCTGGAGCATGTTGAGGGTGGGAATTCCAGCGTGTTGCCACATCAACAATTTAGACGGTTGACGGGGAGGCCGGCTGACGCTGCAAAGCAGCCAGGCGGGGCGATGCAGGGTGCGAACGGCGGAATGCGAACTCGACCTCGAGCCTTCTTCAGCAGGCCAGTCCCTACCCGGGTAGCTCTTTTAAAAAAATTTCTGGACGACAAGGTTCATGACATGTGCCAGGCAAGGGATGTGCTCCAGCCTCCCGATCTTAAGGGCGGCCAGCAGATTCCGCCCGTTATCGCACATCACCTTGCCTGGCACAAGGTTCTTGTCACCCCGCCAGCGCTCGGTCTCGTTGCTTAGAGCCGTCCACAGCTCCTGACCTATGTGTGGACAGTCTCCAAGGCAGATTAATTTCAACACGGCTTTGGTGTCTCTGGGCACGTGGATGGCCACCAGAGGACCTTGGGGGAAAGAGCCTGCACCATTTCCCCGCGGTTTTGAAGAGCGTTTCTCCCAGCCTGAGAGCCCACCGTCACCCCCAGAGACATCCACCCAGCTCATCCAGTGAGCTGTCACAGAGATATAGCGGCCTTGGCCGTGCTTACTAGTCCATGTGTCGGTGGTGAGATGGCCCTTTTCGGACACAGATGCAGACAACGCGCTTGAAATTTTAGATGACACGTGGCTGGCCAGGGCAGGGACGGCTTTTTTGGCAATGAAATGCCCGCTCGGCATCTGGTATTGGGGGAGGCGAGGGCCATGACGTGGCGGAAAACCCCTCTGTGTCCACACAGACAGAAAGGCAACATTTCCAAGGCCAAAAGCTGGCAGGTGCCGACATTCAGGCTTTTGGCTTTGGGATGGTTTGGGTTAAAGTGTTTTTTTTCTGCTCCCAAACCTGGAAGACCAGAAGGCTGGCTGCTAGACTGGCCGCTGTTACGGCATGCAGGTCGTCAAAAACTGGCGGAAGGAGAAGGGGTAGGATGGGTCTCTGGTGGTGCTGGGGTACTCGGCGACGGGCGGGTGGAGGCTGAAAACGGAGGGTGATCCTGATCATGACTTGAGAGACAGGGCAGCTGAGGAACGCTTGGTGGTGGCGGAGGAGGAGGAGGGGGAGACAGAGGGTTGACAGTGGTTGGAGGGCCCGGCGGTCGGTCTGGCCTTTTTTGGCCATGTGTTCCCTCCATTTCAACTCATGCATTCGTGCATGTGACTAGACATGTTGGTGGTGGTTAACCATTAAGTTCTTCCCTTTTTACTTTTGGTTTAGGCAAAGGCGCATATGACATGCGGGGTGAATCAGGGGCTTGCTAAAAAGAAAGGCCCAGGTTGAGAGGTCCTGGCCCTTTTTGACGGCGATAAGGAGGAGGGGGTTTGCGCTGACCGTGGCTGGGGAAATCATTTCAGCAGATTCTGCGCCGCCCTCCCCCTTTTTGTGGGGGGGGGCCCCGTATTGACATACCCCATCGTCTTCCCCTCGCCCTGATGAAGCGTCGCAAGAAAATTTCTGCGGAAAAGCCCGGGATGGTCCGAAAATGTCGTCTCATCATCATCACAAAAAGGTGAATTGGTGCCCTGACTTTCTGCATCCAAAAAAGGCTGCGGGCTACAAGCAAAGGGCACTGAAAGGGCGTTCCCCGACCGCCGGGATTTTTTCCGATTGACCGGTTTCCCCTTCACCCCCTTGATGGCATCAGAAAACTGGGCGTCGAGAGCAAAATCATCCTTTGATCTTTTAACATGCCTTCGGGGCCCCCCAACCCGCTTTTTGTATAAAGAGGTCTTCAGACAAGGGATTATCCACAGTGGTGGGTACACGAGTTGAATTTGGGTGCTTCGTTGGACGGATGTGTGATGCTGATGACGACTTTGTGCCGTGACGGGGAGGGAGGAGGTAAAAAACTGCTAGATGCAGGTTGATTAACACTAAAGGGGGACAGTTGGCGACGATGTTCGTTACTTAGCGGTCCTGCAACGACGATCCGCTGGCATGGTGTTGTCGCAGCACGGAAGGAGACCTTCTTCGTACCCTTACCCCCAGTGCTACCCCCCCTTTGCCGCTTACACCTGCATTTCGTCCATGTCAGAAAAATAAAAATTTGAGAAGGAAAGGAATAGTTTTTGGGAAAATTCTTTTTAAAAAACGGCAAATCACAGCTATTCTCAAATCCCCCTAATCAAAACAAAATTGTGGATTCAAAATTTAAATGCAAGGGGGCTATCAACAAACCTGGACTGGGAAAAGTTCAAAAAAACGTATCTGTTATGTTTTGGGATAATAAACGGTTTTTTTGCACCCTTTTAATCACCCTTGGGGGGAATATAGAATTCGTTTTTAAAATTAGTAAATGCTGCGTCAAGAAAAATGCTGGGTGCGCAAAAGTAAAAAAAACACGTAACTGTTTTGTTTTGGTATAAAAAACGGTTTTTTTGCACCTTTCAATTCCCTGTGGTGACTTTGAATTGTGATTTTAAAATTTACGTTTGATGCTGCGTCAAAGAAAAAATGCTGGGTGTGCAAAAGCAAAAAAAAGTAATGTTATGTTTTGGGATAATAAAAGGTTTTTTTTGCACCTTTCAATTCACCCGTGGTAAAATTTGAATTGCTGTTTTAAGATTTACGTAGATGCTGGTCAATGAAAAATGTGGGTGCGCAAAAGTCAAAAAAAAACGTAATGTTATGTTTTGATATAATAAAGGTATTTTTTGCACCTTTCAATTCACCCGGGTGAATTAGAATTGCTGTTTTAAGATTTATGTAGATGCTGCGTAATGAACAAAGCTGGGTCGAAAACTCAAAAAAACACGTAATGTTATTTTTTTGGTTAATAAAGGTATTTTTGCACCTTTCAATTCACCCCGTGGTGAATATAGAATTGCTGTTTTTTAAAATTTGTAGATGCTGCTCAATGAACAATGCTGGGTGCGCAAAGTCAAAAAAAAAAGTAACTGTTTTGTTTTGTATAATAAAAGGTATTTTTTGCACCTTTCAAATTTACCCGTGGTGAATATAGAAATTTCTGTTTTAAGATGTCGTAGATGCTGGTAATGAACAAAGCTTTGTGCGCAAATGTCAAAAAAACGTAAATGTTATGTTTTTGGGATAATAAACGTTTTTTTGCACCTTTCAATTCACCCGTGGTGAATTTTGAAATTTCTGTTTAAAATTTAAGTAGATGTGCGTCAATGAAAAAATGCGGGTGTGCAAAAAATAAAAAACAGTAAAAGTTATGTTTTGGTATAAAACGATATTTTTTGCACCTTTTAAATTTCCCCGGGTGAATTAGAAATTTCTGTTTTAAGTTTACGTGATGCTGCGTCAATGAACAAAGTGGGTGCGCAAAAAAAAAAAAAAAACCGTAATGTTATGTTTTGATAAAATAAACGGTATTTTTGCCCTTTCAATTCACTGTGGGAATATAGAATTGCTGTTTTTAAAATTTCGTAGATGCTGCGTCAATTAACAAAGTGGGTGTGCAAAAATCCAAAAAAAAACGTAATGTTTGTTTTGTTAATAAACCCGGTTTTTTTTTGCACCTTTCAATTCACCCGGGTAATTAGATTTTCTATTTTAAAGATTTAGTTTGATGCTGCGTCAATAAACAATGCTGGGTGCGCAAAAGTCAAAAAACACGTAACTGTGATGTTTTAGTATGATACACAGTATTTTTGGCAACAAACAACCTGTGCTGACTACAAGATTGCTGGATTGTAATTTAACTGCACGTTGGATTTATCAACAGTTCACAGGTTTGAAATGGGTAAAATTTAAAATAAAACCCCTATCTGAAATGTATACTGATAATAAAAGTGGAGTTTTGCAGCTAACAAAGAGACCTGCAGTTACTAGAAATGATGTGTATCCAATAAAAGTTCAGGCT
Organism: Phyllomedusa bahiana; assembly: GCA_025379985.1. NCBI lineage: Eukaryota > Metazoa > Chordata > Amphibia > Anura > Hylidae > Phyllomedusa > Phyllomedusa bahiana. The sequence continues at coordinate 36,908 of JAODAL010015682.1, read as the reverse complement.
GCCCAATATCCAGGAAATATTTCAATAGAAAAATTTGGTTAATAATAAAGATATTCCACTACAATGTTTTACACTAAGTCTTGGTGAACTTTACCCAGTTTCTTTATAGATAGAGATTGTGTGTGTTCGCCCGCGGCCCCCCCCCCTCCCTCCGCTCCCCCGCGTGAATTTACAGCGGTAGATGTGCTTTAAAATTCTCTAGCTAACTACATAAAATCTTCAAATCTCTAATCTAACTAAATTGGAAGGATCAAGCTAATAGTAGAGGTTTCTCTGTCAGAAATAGACTAATTTCGCTGAGCTGTTTGGCCAAGGCAGAGCGCAGGTCCTATCCCTATGAGACGCTGAGAGACACTGAGGCTGAAAAAAGGAAACGCTGTTCTATGTTAAAACGAGGTCATGTGATTTTTCCAGCCAGTCGCAAACCCTACACATCCCAGTCATGACGTCGCACACACATTCACCTGCTCTATTCTGTAATCTGATTTGCTGGCCGCCAAAATTACAGGAAGCGCCGAAAAAAGGCGCGATCTTAATAGATGATGCTCAGATTTTAACCTTAATTATCACATGATCTGGAAATTTCAATCACCATAAAAACCTTGCCGATTTCAACTTTGTCGATAAAAATCGCTCAACATTAAAAATGAGGTCCCAAAGTCCAGTATGTGCTCCTCCTATTCTAAGTTGTGGGGTTGAGTCACATAGCAAACTAAGGTCACATTTGGGATGTCTTTAAAAAGTGAATAATCAAAAACACAACAGAACTACTAAATTTCTAAGCCCCTAATATTATAAAAAATAAATTAAAAGACAGTTAAAATATTATGCTAACCTACAGTAAACACATGGTAGATGCTAGTTATAAACTATTTTGTGTGGTATGACTATCAGTGTTACACACAGAAATTTTTGAGCTTGGAAAATAGCAAACCTTTCAAAATTTTTATGCCATTTTGATATTTTACACATATAAACAAAGATTAGATGGAGGAGAAAACATTCTCTGAATCACATGAATAGGTAAAAGTATCAAAAAGCAATTCCCACATAAAGTGACACATATCAGATTTCAAAAATGGGGCTCTGTCAGGAAGGTTAAAACGGCTCTAGCCGTAAGTAGTTAAAGCACAATGGGCAACACATATGAAACTGACACCTCAACACAATTTCCACGTCTTTTTTTTCAGTGCCTGAATATATGAAATTGATGAATGTGAGCTCAGAAATGACGCATAAAGTTTGACTCGCCTAGCGTATGTGTTTGGTGCGCCGCTGTACTTTGGCACACTAGTAATGCGCCAAACGTGTATAAATGAATGCCAAAATTAGACAATGGCTGCTAAAACAGTTGAGAATGGGATTTATGGTAGATGCTGTATTGGTTTCATTAATTTATATTATTTAATTTTAAATTAATTCTAGATTATACTAAGTTTAAATATATTTTATAGGAAATTATTTTATATTTGTGGGATATAATTTAATTTTATATTAATTGCATATTACATAATTTATTATTACATTTATATAATTTTATTTTATATAGTTTGATAATTATCATAAATTACTTTTTATTACTTTACTGGTATAAATTGAGAAATAAGGGAAATTTTTTGCCCTAGTGGCAAATTTAATTCTATTACAACTACTCTGACTCAGACCATATTTAAATTTGTTTGGCTGATCGAGGATTTTATGCGCCTCGTTTTGCTGTCCCACATTCAAAAAATGTGTCTAATAATACAAACGTGATACGACATGCCTCCAGAACACCCCCACATCTTTGGCACAGTCCACAGTGTTGGATCCGGCGCATAGTGCACCAAACATGTTTATGTGACGTGCCATACATCGGCAAATTAGGCGGACTACTGACTTTTGCCACATTTAATGCCAGAACATTACTGACTACTTCATTAATATTGCCCAATGTGTCACGAGAAAAAAATTTCTGAATAACATGGATAGGTAAAAGTGTAAAAGCTAATTCTCATATATGTCAAATTTTAAAAATGGGATTGCGTCTTTTGGTATAAAACTGGCTGCATCTTGAAGGGGTTAAACAAGTGGTATGCATTATGAAGCGTTCAAATGTTTAAACAACTAAAAAAAAGAGAAAGTTGAAGAGTAGGTGCACTTTTTTCCCAATAAATTACTGTCATTACTGGGATGTGTCAGTTTTAGTTAATGCTTCAAGAAGAACTATCTATTTTTGTTAAAGTTATCTACCCATGTAAGGGCGCTGTAATCTCTGCAATGTTGTAGCAGATGTAGGGTGAGACCCATCTGAAAGCAGCAGGTTGGATATGAACAAGAGCATTAGCAGTGGGGGTTTGTCACTACTTTAGATACATACATCCTCATCTTTTGCTTCAAATTCTTGCCAATAAGAACAGATGGAATGTTCACATTATTAAAGCATGGAAAAGGTAGAAAAATCATCTTTAGAAAGCATTCACATACTAAATAATTTAAAGGTCAAATTAGTATCTCTTCATAGTTGAGTGATTTTCAATCTCCTCTCTAGTTTTTATTGAGCAATAGTATTAGTGTGGTGAATATCCTGAAAAGAATGAAAAGCAAGTTTCCAAAATAATTTAGGATTAAGACAATCATTTAATTGCATTACAATTTGAATAGAAAAGACAATGCACCACGAAGAGCACTTTTAAATACAATCTGTTTATAAGAAAAAAATTATAGAATCTGGAAGTCACTGGTCCCTAAATACTGGTAATTACATATGCAGCAAAAATAGTCTAATGTAAGATAATCATGCAAATTACCTGATAATTGCCACAACTGAAGTGACAGGTTATATTGCTGAAGCTGCGTTCACACGTTCAGCTTTTTAGATCAAGATTTTGAAACAAAAATGGATTTAAAACAAGGAGAAGTCTTAGACTTATCGTAATCTGTGTCCTCTCATTGTGACCTATTTTGGTTTTTGGCTTTAAAAACTGCATCTAAAAAGATAAATATTCAAATACAGTCTTCAGGTGCTTTTGTGACTTTTTTTGGTGTGATTTTTCTTCTGTGTTACTGCACTGCAGTGAAACTGCCCGTATTTAGGCTATGTACACACAGCTTATTTCAAAGCACATTTCGGGGCGTAAGTGTACTGCAATGCGCCCCGAAATACGCCCTATAATAACGGTAATCATAGCTCTCACAGAGAGCTATGATTACCTGCAGACTTCTCTGCCGCGTTTTGAACGCCGGGGGAAAGAACACCAGGGATAATGAAAGTGAATAGGGCTGGCCAGGGGCATCCTCCCTCTGCTTTAGAAGAATGTGCTGATCAGCGTGTTCTAAACACACGGCATCTGGCGGCACGCACAGGTATGCGCTGCAAGATGCCATGTGAACAGACTCTAAAAGTAAACTCCTCTCAGTTACCTAAATTGTTTAGAAAAGTGTTGCAAGTAAATAATCAGTTATTGTGTTTATAGTCTTGCGCACTGTAGACCCAGTAACTGATTATTCTCTTGCAACACCTTTCCAAACTATTTAAAAAGAGCTTACTGTTAATAAGAGCATTTTCATTGCAGTGTATTACTGCAACTGAAATTCTGCACCAAAACTTCCCAAAACTGCGGTTAGACTCTCAACCAGACACCCTATAAGGGACTCTCTGGCGGCTGCCGTTTGCTTATGTGTGGCACACCAGATATGATTTCTTGCTAATGCCTAATTTTACATACTATGGATGTCTGTGCAGATATCTGCAGAAACGTATGCATGTAAATGTACATTATTTTAGCTGTGGATTTTACTAATTGCAAAACATCAATGTTAATACATCAAGGAAGAGAGAAGGGGAACATCTCTCCTTATGGAGAGCACCAGTTAAGGTGTGTAGTGTTTTGATTGCCTTTTAGCCCACTACTAAGCATCTGCATATCACAAGGCATTATGGGAAAGGAGCTGGAAAGCTCACTGCGCCCTCTATAGAATTTGTTACAACCTATAGAGGGCGCAGTGAGCTTTCCAGCTCCTTTCCCATAATGCCTTGTGATATACATCAAGGAAGAACATTCATAGGATTCAGAATTTTTTCCCTTTTTGAACTGGTAGGCCAGTTTCATATGGATTTTTTCTTTCCCTGGATTAACCCTGTTTATGTTGTTAATTTTTCCTCCTTGTCTTCCAAGGCCAATAACTTTTTTTTATTATCTGTCTACACTACTTAGCAGTTGGGGGTCTTTTTATGTTCAAGTTCAGAACATAGCTGGGTAATTACTTTGTATCAAAATAGACATTTATTTATATTCGTACAAAACAGTTTACAGCAGATACATAAAAATTTACTTGCGCTTCAGCCACACATAGTTCCGTGGTCAACCGGATCCAACGTCTCTAGCCGCAAAGGGCTTCCTAATGCAGCCGCATTAGCGTGGCACCATGGATTTGACGTGCCACCTGGAGCAGGTAAGCGGATGGGTGGACGGTAAGGGTACGCCCGCCCATGTGAACAAAAAAAGAACAATTATGACTTGATTTGCTTAATCAAAGCAAAATACAGACATATAACTTTTCAGTATGGTTTGTCTCAGATGTACTGTGGCAATTTTAATTCTGTGAGTCAGCAATATTGTTGGTAGCCTTCCACTAAAGAAAGAAAAAAAACCACAATAGTCACTGAAATACTTGAAACTGACAAAAGTAAAAAATTACATTTACTGAAAGTCAACTAATGAAAATCAGACACTGCCTTTGAATTGTGGTTCAGCCAAAAAAATTTAAATAAAACGAACTAATGAAACTGGTCTGGACAAAAATGATGGTACCCTTAACTTAATATTTTGTTGCACAACCTGTTGAGTAAGTCACTGCAAACAAGCAAATTCTGTAACTCTCAATCAGACTTATGGACTTGTCCACAGATATTTGGCCCACTCCTCATGAGCAAACCGCTCCAGCTGTCTTAGATCTGAACAGTGCCTTCTACAGACTGCATGTATCAGCTCCTTCCACAGATGTTTAATAGAATTTAGATCAGGGCTCATGGAAGCTACTTCAGAATAACCGAATGCTTTGCTCAGAGCCATTTTTTAAAGTTTTTATCTGTGTGTTTTGAGTCAATATCCTGTTGCAGGACCCATAAACTGTGACTGAGATAATGCTTTCTGACACTGGGCAGAACACTTTGCTCCAGAATGCCTTGACAGTCTATAGATTTCATTGTGCCCTGCACCGACTCAAGAAAAGAAAAAACAAAAAAATGGGTTCGCTCACTGATGACTCATTTTGGGCGAAAGGTATAAAACTTGGCGTGTCATGGCCATTTTTTGCATCTTTTTTTCCAGTGAAAAATGCGCCTGAATATATGAAAGTGATTTATATGCGGTCTTAAATGGTGCCTAAGGTTCGCATCTGTGTTTGGCGCACAACGGAACATTGGAGCATTAGTAATGCGCAAAATGTGTATTTGACATAGAGCAATTAGAGATGGGCGAATTGATTCTAACGAAGTGGAATTCGTTTCGAATTTCAGGAAACTTCGGTTCTGAACGAAGTCGAAGTTTGGGGGACTTCGGGTGAACGAAGTGTGCTTTTGATTGATAAAATGGCTGCGAGCACATGGCGTTACATGGGGCAAAGCACTCTGGGAGGAAGAAGGGCATAGCCTGCATGACATGTGCAGAGATGAAGCCAATCAGAGACCGGCGGGATTCTGTGACGTCACCGCACTATTTAAGTCCGGGCGCGACGCTGAGAGCTCACACTCCTCTCACTGTACTGACTAGGGCAGGTGCTGCCGCGGCTGCTTGTAATAGCTCTTACTGAAGAACTCATTTTTATACAGCGATTTTTGGGGGGTGTCTCAGCTTGTCTCTGAGACTGCTTCTCTTAACGTTCTATTTCTGATTTTGTGGGGTATTGGATCTGAAGTCCAGTGTGCGTCCAATGCAGCTGCATATACATTTTAATGCTATCTGCTCACAGCACATTGAATATCCAAGGGGGATCTAAGCCTGTTCATGTTGTATTCATTTAAAGAAACAGCGTTTTTACAGTACAAATACCACTTCATTTTTGGCTGCTCAATTCTTTTGCGCAATTTACATCCAGGGGTTAATTAAGCGTTGTTCTGCTGCTGTGGTGACTAAAAGAAACCGTCTTTTTCACCACCAAAAAAATACATTTTTCCTGTAGCCTAATTCATAGTGTTGAGCGATTTTTATCGACAAAGTTGAAATCGGCAAGGTTTTTATGGTGATCGAAATTTCCAGATCATGCGATAATTAAGGTTAAAATCTGAGCATCATCTATTAAGATCGCGCCTTTTTCGGCGCTTCCTGTAATTTTGGCGGCCAGCAAATCAGATTACAGAATAGAGCAGGGTGAGATGTGTGTGCGACGTCATGACTGGGATGTGTATGGTTGCGATTGGCTGGAAAAATCACATGACCTCGTTTTACATAGAACAGCGTTTCCTGTTTCAGCCTCAGTGTCTCTCAGCGTCTCATAGGGATAGGACCTGCGCTCTGCCTGTGGCCAAACAGCTCAGCGAAATTAGTCTATTTCTGCACAGAGAAACCTCTACTATTAGCTGTGATCCTTCCAATTTAGTTAGATTAGAGATTTGAAGATTTTATGTAGTTAGCTAGAGAATTTTAAAATTTTAAAGCAGCATCTACCGCTGTAAATTCACGGCGGTGGGAGCGGTGGGGGAGGGTGGGGCCCACGGGCGAACACAGACAAGCTCTATCTATAAAGAACACTGGATAAAGTTCACCAAGACTTAGTGTAGACATTGTAGTGGAAGATCTTTATTATTAACAGTTTGCTATTGAAATATTTCCTGGATATTGGGCAGCCTGAACTTATATTGGATACACATCATTTCTAGTAACTGCAGGTCTCTTTGTTAGCTGCAAAACTCCACTTTTATTATCAGTATACATTTTCAGTATAGGTGTTCATTTTCAATTTTACCCATTACACCTGTGACTGTTGATATATCCACCTTGCAGTTAAATTACAATACAGCAATCTTGTAGTCAGCACAGGTTGTTTGTTGCCAAAAAATACCGTGTATCGTACGAAAACATCACAGTTACGTGTTTTTTGACTTTTGCGCACCCAGCATTGTTCATTGACGCAGCATCCATGTAAATCTTAAAACAGCAATTCTATATTCACCACAGGTGAATTGAAAGGTGCAAAAAATACCTTTTATTATACCAAAACATAACAGTTACGTGTTTTTTTACTTTTGCGCACCCAGCATTGTTCATTGACGCAGCATCTACGTAAATCTTAAAACAGCAATTCTATATTCACCACAGGTGAATTGAAAGGTGCAAAAAATACCGAGTATCATACAAAAACATAACAGTTACGTGTTTTTTGACTTTTGCACACCCAGCATTGTTCATTGACGCAACTTCCACGTAAATCTTAAAACAGCAATTCTATAGTCACCACAGGTGAATTGAAAGGTGCAAAAAATACCGTTTATTATACCAAAACATAACAGTTACGTGTTTTTTTACTTTTGCGCACCCAGCATTGTTCATTGACGCAGCATCTACGTAAATCTTAAAACAGCAATTCTATATTCACCACAGGTGAATTGAAAGGTGCAAAAAATACCGTGTATCATACGAAAACATAACAGTTATGTGTTTTTTGACTTTTGCACACCCAGCATTGTTCATTGACGCAGCATCCACGTAAATCTTAAAACAGCAATTCTATAGTCACCACAGGTGAATTGAAAGGTGCAAAAAATACCGTGTATTATACGAAAACATAACAGATACGTGTTTTTTTACTTTTGCGCACCCAGCTTTGTTCATTGACGCAGCTTCCACATAAATCTTAAAACAGCAATTCTATAGTCACCACAGGTGAATTGAAAGGTGCAAAAAATACTGTGTATTATACGAAAACATAACAGATACAGACTCCTTTTCCCGGCACTTTTTAATCTGGGGGTCAGACAGGTTTAATGGTCATACTGCGGTCCAGGACAGGTATAGTCAATGTCCAGTGAAAATAAATGGTGGTTGAAAGACTCCTTTTTGCGGCACTTTTTAAATCTGGGGGTCATGCAGGTTTGGGGCTCATGCTGCGTTCCAGGACAGGGATATTCAATGTCTAGTTCAAGTAACATGATGGTTCAAATCATACTGCCTTCTGGCACTTTTTAATTTGTGGGTGATGCAGGTTTAAGGGTCAGGATGTGGTACAAGACAGGGATAGTGAATGGTCTGTGACTTTTTTTCTGTGACTTTTATAACCTAAGTGTGTTGCCTAAGATGTAGCACGTATCCATTTGACTGTTGTGGATGTTAATTTCAGCTTCTCCAGCATTGTTTGGGTGTAATAATGAAGGTGTTGTTGCTCTCCCATAGACTTTAATGGTAATCGCTCATAATCGATGCTCACTATCGAAAAACCTTATCGATAGCGGCCGACTATCGACTATCGCTCGATCTCGATAGCCAACGCAATCGCTCAACACTACTAATTCACAAGCGAAGGTTAATTACAATTTTTTCTCTTGTTGTGTAGCGTAGAAAACACGCCATTGTAACACGCTACAAAGCTCGTAGTTTGTGGTTGCTCAATTGTTTGGTGCAATTTACATCCAGGGGTTAATTAAGCATTGTTTTTCTGCTGTGGTGACTAAAATAAACCGTCTTTCACCGCCAAAAAATAAATTTTTCCTGTAGCCTAATTCAACAGATCAACAACAATTAGGAGAAAGTGTATCTAAAATATAACATTTATTTCAATAAGATTAAAAAATCTCTATAGAGCAAACAATGACCCAAAACATATAATCAAAAGTGCACATAAAACGGTAGATATGTGGTATTGGAACAATATCACTGTCCCTATTACAATCCTAGGTTCCTACCTAGCAAAAATAGGGCACCCGCTCCAATAAAGAGCGACCCTGTACAGGAACCTAGCCCTACTATGCAAAGCCCCTATTATACCCTATACTGGTGAGTACAATACAAAATCTCAGTTAACAATAATGTCCCAACATGTTTCTACCTTACTTGTGGTGTCATCAGGGGACTGAAAATAGCCAGTAACTTAGAATAAAGCTCTAATAAAATAAAAACAAACAAAGAGCAAAAATTAATCACCTTTAAAAGTGTTAGGTTAAAAAAAAAAAAAAAACAACAGCCGGCTACCAATGCACATTACTTACCGGTTACTCTTATACGAGGCCAAAGAACCAAGATATCTAGGAGCATATGCTCCTATATCACGGAGGGCTATGGTGCGCCGACCACACTGTGAAGATTACCGGGCCATTTAAAGCTAACTCTCGGTCACATGACCGCTCACAGAGTTCCGATCATGTGACCGATGACAACTTCCGCTTTAGCATCATTGAGCTCGGAAGCGTCCGAGAGACGCGCCTCTTAGTTACCTGAGGAATCGCCAGCATAGTAGCGCTATTACAGCGCGTGTCCGGTAAATGGAGTATGTTTACGCTTCCATAAAGCGTGTATAGCAACTACAGTGGCTACAAGTAAATCGCAGATGCAGGATATTAGCATGGCAGCGACAAGCTGCCAGAGGAGTCATTTATGCTGATATAAGGTAGTATAACGTAATCAGAGACACATATCAACAGAATGACATAAAAATAGCATATTCAATGGTATATTAAACAGATATTAAACGTAAGGAATGGACATCATAGATATTATTGATAAAAAGCAACTGAAGTTCAGCTGTTCATTCAAACCTCCTGGGTATGATGAGCCCAAGGTATAAATTCAAAAACATTCTTTTTTTAAAAGTTCTAAATCAAAATTACCTTTGCGAGTATGGGGAAGCATTTTATCAATGCCCATAATTTTGAGACCATCATAGGAGCCCCCATGCATACTCCACATGTGCCTGGAGACAGGTGTATCCCTCCTATTTCTAATGTCTCCTATATGCTCACAGATCCTACGTCCAAACTGACGGATGGTTTTACCAACGTAGTATTTACCACAGGGACACTGAATTCTATAAATCACTCCTTCAGTGCGACAATTAATGAAATGATTGATTGTGAATTCTTTCCCCGTTTTCAGACTTTTGAAGGTTTTCCTAGTTTCAACAAATTTACAGCCAGTGCAACCACTGCACCGAAAGCAGCCTTTAGGCTGTCTTTCTAACCATGTTGTATTGGTAGATGGTCGTGTGTAGTGGCTCGACACTAAAAGATCTTTCAAACTCTTTCCTTTCCTGTAGGTGATCAATGGACGGGAACCAACCTTCTCTTTAATATCAGGGTCCATCAACAAAACATTCCAATGTTTGGACAATATTTTCCTAATTGCCTCAGAGGCTTCATCATATGTACCGACTATCCTCAGGGGTTCACTTTGTCTCTCATCAATTGGTTTTCGTGGGACCAAAAGATGGTCCCTATCTGTATGTAATGCATGATTGTATGATTCTGTCAGGATCCCGTCCGGGTATCCTTTGTCCCTGAATCTATAGTATAGGTCTGCAGCTTGTTTTACACACTCTTTTTTGATAGAGCAAATACGGAGTAGGCGCAAATACTGGCCACGTGGAATGCCCTTTTTTTGGGAATATGGATGACTGCTTGTCCAATGTAATAATGCATTACATGAGGTCTCTTTACAGTAAATAGAAGTCTCAATTGCGCCATTTTTACCTCTGGATACCAATACATCCAAAAACGGTAATTTCTCTGTTTCTATTTCATATGTAAATCTCAATCCAAGATTGTTCTGGTTTAATCCATCAGTAAATCTCAAATATCCTGTTTAGATCCATTCCATATAATAAAGATGTCATCAATATACCGTGTGTAGAAGACAATATGTTCCGTCAGTCTCAAGGGTGTATCACCAAAAATCACAGTGTCCTCCCACCATCCTAAATACAAATTTGCATAACTTGGCGCACAACTACAACCCATCGCTTTAAATGGCCCGGTAATCTTCACAGTGTGGTCGGTGCACCATAGCCCTCCGTGATATCGGAGCCATATACTCCTAGATGTCTTGGTTCTTTGGCCTCGTATAACAGTAACCGGTAAGTAATGTGCATTGGTAGCCGGCTGTTGTTGTTTTTTTTTCCTAACACTTTTAAAGGTGATTAATGTTTGCTCTTGGTTTGTTTTTCTTTTCTTAGAGCTTTATTCTCAGTTACTAGCTATTTTCAGTCCCCTGATGACGCCACAAGTAAGGTAGAAACATGTTGGGACATTATTGTTAACTGAAATTTTGTATTGTACTCACCAGTAGTGTTGAGCGATTTTAATCGACAAAGTTGAAATCGGCAAGGTTTTTATGGTGATCGAAATTTCCAAATTATGCGATAATTAAGGTTAAAATCTGTGCATCATCTATTAAGATCGCGCCTTTTTCGGCGCTTCCTGTAATTTTGGCGGCCAGCAAATCAGATTACAGAATAGAGCAGGGTGAGATGTGTGTGCGACGTCATGACTGGGATGTGGATGGTTGCGATTGGCTGGCAAAATCACATGACCTCGTGTTACATAGAACAGCGTTTCCTGTTTCAGCCTCAGTTCGTCTCTCATCGTCTCATAGGGATAGGACCTGCGCTCTGCCTGTGGCCACACAGCTCAGCGAAATTAGTCTATTTCTGCACAGAGAAACCTCTACTATTAGCTGTGATCCTTCCAATTTAGTTAGTTTTGAGATTTTAACATTTTATTTATTTTAGCTAAAAAATTTTTTAAAGCAGCATCTCCCGCTGTAAATTCCGGCCCGGGGGGAAAGCGGGGGGGGGGGGGGGGGGGCCGGGGCAAACAAAAGGAAAAGCTTATCTATAAAGAAAACAGGGAAAATTTTCCCCAAAGGGATTTAGTGTGACTTTTGAAGGGGGAATTTCTTTATTTTTTAAAAAACAGTTTCCCTATTGAAATATTTCCGGGTTATTGGGCAGCCTGAACTTATTTTTGGATACACTTTTCCATTTCTAGAAAACTGCAGGTCTTTTTGGTTAGTGAAAATCCATTTTATTATCAGTTAATTTCAGATAGGTGTTAAATTTTTTTACCCCTTACCCCTTTGTAAACTGTTGTTTAAAATCCCCCTTGCACTTAAATTAAAAAACCAAGAATTTCTTGTAGTCAGCCCCCGGGGTTTTGTTTTTTCCCAAAAAAAACCCTTTTTGTATGTACAAAAAAACATCACAGTTACTTTGTTTCTTGACTTTTGCGCCCCCCAGCATTTTTCATTGAGGGCCGCATTTTTTAAGAAAATCTTAAAACAGAAATTTTCCTATATTAAACCACAGGTGAATTGAAAAGGTGAAAAAAAATACCGTTTATTATCCCAAAAACCTTAAACAGTTACGTTTTTTTTGGACTTTTGCCCCAGTCCGATTTTTTGGGAAAAGACCCTTCCCAGTTAAATTTGAACCCGGGCAATTTTGTTTTGATTAGGGGGATTTGGAATAGCTGTGATTTGAGTCTTTTAATAAAGAGATTTTCCCCAAAAACTATTCCATACCTTCTAAATTTTTATATTCTAAAACCAAGGGAGCGAAATGCAGGGGGTAAGCGAGAAAAAAGAGGGGGGTAGACATGGGGGGTAGAGGTACGAGAAAAAGGTGTTTCCTTTCCCGTGAAAGGGTGAAACACGCTTTTGCCAGCGGTTTTTTTCAGTTGCGGGAAAGTCAGGCCTGTCATCGTGGGTAGGGGGCCCTGTAAATTTCTAAGAAAACGAACATCGCCCCCAACTGCCCCTTCAGGGGTTTTAATGAAACCCTGAAATTAGCGTCTTCCCTCTCTTCCCCTCCCAGTCACGGACCAAATGTGTCATCGCAAACCCAGCATCCGTCCAACATAAAAAAAACCCCAAAATGTCAACCGTGTCCCCCACCATGTGGATAATCCTTTGTTTTGGAAGGGCCCTTTTTTTGTTGAAAAAAAATGGGGGTTGGGCCAAGAAGGCATGTTAAAAGATAAAGGGAGGTTTGATTTATTTCTGCTCTAAAGCCCAGTTACTGATGCCTTCAGGGAGGTAAAGGGGAACCCGGTAAAATGGGGCCCAAAATCAAGGGCGGGTCGGGGCAACGCCTTTCCCAGTGCCCCTTTTTTGTAGCCGCCTTTTGGATGAAAGGAAAGTCAGGAATGCCCAAAGTACTGTTTTGTTGATGAGGGGATGATGACGAATTTGCGGTTCCTTCCTGGTATTTTCCCCCCCAAAATTTGTTGCGAGCGTTCATAAGTGGAGGGAGGAGGAAGATGTTTGGGGTTTGTGCCCCCCCAATAGGGTTTCCCGCCAAAAAAGGGAAAAAGTCCCCCTGATATGATTCCGCCACCCCCAGGTCAGCGAAAACCCCCCCCCCTCCTCCCCCTTATCCCAGTCCAAAAAAGGCCCGGGAAACCTTTATCAACCCTGGGTTTTTTTTTGGCAAGCCCCCTTGATTAAACCAGCGATGTCATATGCCCCCTTTTTCCCCGAAAACCCGCATAAGTAGGGGCCCCAAGAACCTTAAGGGGTTTAAACCACCAAACCTTTGTCTAGCCCAAGGCAGCGAAGATGAGTTAAAAGGGGAAGGGAAAATTTGGGAAAAAAAAAGGGCCCCAGCCCAAAGGCCGGGCCCCCAAACCCAAACTGTACACCCCTGTCTCCGTTTTTTCCTCCTCCTAGCCACCACCAAGCGTTCCTCGCTCCCCATGTCTCTCAGAGTCATGATAGGGATGGGCCTCCGCTTCACCCCTCCACCGTCGCACGAGGGAAAAACCACCAGCCCCAAACAGAAAACCCACCCTACCCCTTCTCCTTCCGCCAGTTTGACGCCCTGATCCCGGGTACAGGGGCCAGGTTTTAAAGCGCTCCCCCTTTCTGTTTTTCCAGGTTTTGAGAGCGGGAAAGGAAAAACCCCCTTAAAAACCAAAACCCCATCCCAAACCCCCAAAAAGCCTGAATGTGGGAATTGCCCGGCTTTTTTGGTTTGGGAAAATTTGTTTTTTGGACTTTTTCCTTTTCTGGTGGCCCACAGATGGGTTCCCCCCAACTTTCATGGAAATTTTCTTTTCCCCCCCAAATCCCCGATGCCGAGCAGGCATTTCTTTGCCAGAAAACCCGCCCCTCCCCAGGGCCCCAGCCACAGGTCATTAAAAATTTTCAAGCGCTTTTGTCTCCCATCTGTGTCCGGAAAAGCCCTTTCTCCACCCCCGGGAAACATGGAAAAAATAAGGGGCCCACGGCCAAGGCCGCTAATCTCTGTGCAGCTCACTGGGGGGAGTTTGGGGGATGTCTCGGGGGGTTTGCCCGGTGGCTCTAAAGGCTCGGCGCACGCTCTTAAAAAACCGCGGGGGTTGGTGCGGGGCCCCCTCTTTCCCCCAAGGCCCTTTTGGGGGGCATACGTGCCCAGAGACACCAGGCCGGGGTTGAAATTAATTGCCTTGGAGCCCGTCCAAACACAGGTAAGGAGTTGTGGGCGGCTCTAAGCAACAAACCCCGAGGGGGTGGTGGGTGACACAAAACCTTGTGCCAGGCAAGGTGGTGTGCGATAACGGGCAAAATTGCTGGCCGCCCTTAAGATGGGTTTGGGGGAAAGAATCCCTTCCCTTTGGCACATGCCCAATAAACCTTTTTCGTCCAAAAAATTTTCTAAAAAAGTTTCCCGGGGTCTGGAATCCCCTGCTGAAGTAGGCTGGGGTTCTGATTTTCGCACTTCCCCCGTTCGAAAACCTTTCTTCGTCCCGCCTGGCTGCGTTGGCCCCCGCGTTTTGCTCGGGGCCCCCCCGTCAACCGTTTCATTGTTGACGTGGCAACACACTGGAATTCCCTCCCCCACAATGTCCAGTGTTTTTGGGGAAACCGCGAAAAGCCAAATTTCGCGTACGGAAGTTTACACCAAAGGCCCGACAAACGCGGGTAGGACCTGGGGTGTTGAACCACGGAAGGGGGGAGGCAGGTATGAAAGAGCTCCGACCATCCTTGCCCGTTTTTAAGAAGCCCCCAAAAAGGTCAGTTTCAGACAATGCCCTTTTTTCAGCATGAGCATTGTGGGGGATTTTTGTTTGGAACGATGTTGGACACTTGAAACAACAGGTCCCGCCAGCGACGGAGGAGGAGACGGACAACAAATGGGACACGGAGCCCTTTTTCTCCCTCAAAACACAAGGCCCCACAGTTTAAAAATTTCAAACGGTCTTCTTTTGGCATGGTTCGGGGGACCCGGCTAGTTTCAAGGGGCCCCTCAGTCTCAGGGTGCATCATTAGGCAAGTCAGGGTGTGTTGAAAACCCGTTTCCCGGGGGCAGCCGGGGGGGAGGGGGAGGGGGGGGAGGTGGTTATTCCTAGACCCCCGGGTTTTTACCCACGTCCCCCCCTTGGAAAGGAAAGGGTTGGGGGCGAATTTGAGGCGGAGGAGGAAGGGTGAGGAAGATCAGTTTGCTAGTGCCCCTCGACCCAGAGGCTTGGGAAAACAAGGGCCCCAATTTTCTCAAATGGTGCTTGGTTTCCCCCCATTTCCTCCAACATGATCCTCGCATTAAAAGGCCCTCAAAAAGAAAAAAACAGTTAAAATGGGTGGGCCCCCCCTCCTGGATCCCCGGGGACAAAAAAAAAATCAGCACTTTTCCCTTTCCCCCACCCAAAAAAGAGGGGTTAAAAACCAGGAAATGGAGGGCCTTGCTGATTTTAAACTGGAGACATTTGTTGCGTTGCTTAAAAGTTCCCCAAAAAGTCCGGGTGGAACAAAATCAGCCCACGTTTAAGCAGTAGAGGTGCCAAGTAGGGGTTAAAACGGGGAGCAGCAGGCAAAAGGGGGCGAAGCCCAATGGGTGACCTCTGGCAATCTTTGTTTACCACTTTACCAATGCATGCAATGCCGGGCACACTCCAAACACAGGATCAGTTTAAGATCATGGTGCCGACCCATCTGGTCTCAACAACGATGTTTTTGATTTTTTTCCGGGCCCAATAGGGTTCTGAGTATCCCAAAAATTTGGGCGAAAGGCCCCGGGGGGGCCCCCTCCACGCCCTTTGAGGTGTTGTCCTGGGCCCGCCCGCCAGCCCTCAAAATTGAGGGACCTTCAGCCAGCTGGAGGAGTCATTACAGAACAAACGCATCCGGCTTTCCCCAGTTAAAGTGGATCGTTTGATTTTCTCAAGGAAAAAGGCATGGATTCTGATGATGTTGTGGCCCCCAAAATTTCGGGGTCACCGATTAGTTTTCCAGTCTACTTCACATTCCTTTTCAAACAGAAAATGGTTTCCCCTTGAAAAAATTTTTTTTTAAAAGATCATTTCTTACCCGCCCAAATTTTTTTTCTCTTTTTCCCCAAAAGGGTTTTTTTTTGCTGGTTTTGCTGTGGGAGAAAGGTAAAAGACACAAGGTTTCATGACAAACACCGTATTTCCCTTTTACTCAATTTTTTCTTAGAAAATTTTTCCCCATTGTAATTTGGTTTTTAGGGGCCATTTTTTGCTGTGAGATACAGCAATTTAAACATTTGGGCCTTTGGAACCCGAAAAAGTGGGCTTTAAAGTGGCCCTTTCTCCCCTTCCAATTTTTTAAAAGTGGCTGGAAGTCATATTTTATATTTTTTTGGGGTCCCTGTTTCCCGTGAGATCAGCTTTAAATTATGGTCCTTTGGAACAGAAAAAGTGGCCCTTTAAGTTGGGAAATTTTTCCCTCACAATTTTTAACAGTGGGCTGAGGGGTAAAATTTAAAAAATTTTTTGGGGGGTTTTTGTAGCTGTGAGATACAGCAATTAAACATGGTTTTTTGGAAAGAAAGGTGGCTTTTAAATTGCATTTCTCCCTCACAATTTTTAACAGTGGCTGAGAAGGGCATTTTTATATTTTTTGGGTCCCTGCTGCCCCTTTTAAAAAAGCAGGAAAAATAAGGTCCTATTATAAAAAAATGTTGTTTTAAACCAGACAATTTTTTTTTCAAAATTTTACCCCAAAGTGGCTTTTAAGGGTAAGCTTTGAATTTTTGGGGGCATTTTGCTGTGACCTGCAGGCCCATACTACAGGTCCTATTCTAAAAAAAATTTTTTTTCTAACAAGAAAATTTGTTATTCCCCAATTGTCAAGAGGGCCCCCAAGGGTGATTTGGGGCTGTCAGAAACAGGAATTGGGAAAGGGCCCCTGTTTAAAGGAACTTTTTGCAAAAAGACTTGTTTTTGCAAGATTTTTTAACATAGGGTATCAATCCCCGTTTTTGAGACCAAAACCCCTTTTTAATAAATGAAAAAAAAAGAAAAAAAAAGGGAAAGGGGGGATTCCATCCTATTTTAAAAATGTGGGTTTTTTGAAAATTTAAAAAACTAAAAAACTTTTCCCTGGTTTTTTCAAAATTTGCTGTTAAAAAAATTCCTCTGGAAAATTTTAAAGGGAGGTACGGAAAATTGACCCGATGTAGGTTATTCAGAGGCATGGAGTTTTGGGCCCCGGACGAGAAAAAAGTAAAGGACCATTTCCTCCAGACGTTGAGTAAAATGAGAAAAAGAAAAGCCAAAATAAAAAGGGACCCGGGGGGTAACAGGAGCGTTAAAACCCCCCAGTATTTCCCAAATGGAAGTCAATTGGTCCCCATCATAAAGGGGGGGGGCCCGGCGCTACCCCGGTATTGACTGTGTACAGAAAGGAAAGGTGGTGTTCCCCACACTTCCCCTTCCGCAAAATCTGCTTTTGCCCCGACAGTTTTCGTTGCTGCGCATCAGGGCTTTTTAAAACCCGCCCTGTTAATAGTTTACGGCGAAAGCCTGGGCTTTCACCGCCCCCACCTTGAACTCCGGCCCTTTGGGTCATGTTTGGGGCCCCCAGGACAGGTATAGTCAATGTCCGGGGTTAACAAAAATGGGTGGTTGAAAAGCTTTTTTCCCGGATTTTTTTAAATGGGGGGGGTTCTTTGCAGGTTTGGGGCTCTTTGTGTGGCCCAGCGACAGGTATAGTAAAATGCCCAGGGGAAACTAAAAATGGGGGGGTTAAAAAGACCCCTTTTTCCCGGCCCACTTTTTAAAATGGGGGGGTCATGGGGTTTTGGGGGGGCCCAATGCTTTTGGGGCCCGGGAAAACAGGTATAGTCAATGTCCGGGAAAAAAAAAATTTGGGTGGTTGAAAGACTCCTTTTTCCGGCCCATTTTTTAAAATGTGGGGGTCACCCGGGTTTGGGGGCCCTCATGCTGTGGCCCAGGACAGGTATATTTTCAAGGGCCCGGTTAAACAAAAAATTGGTGGTTGAAAGATTTCCTTGTTCCGGCCTTTTTAAATTGGGGGGTCTTTGCGGGTTTTGGGGGCCCCTCAGGGGTGTGGCCCAGGACAGGTATAGTCAATGTCCAGTTCAATTTAAAATGGTGGTTAAAAAAAAAGATCCTTTTTGCGGCATTTTTTAAAATTGTGGGGGTTTAAATGCAGGTTTGGGGATAATGTTTGGTTTCCCCAGGCCCAGGGAATTTTTCAATGTCCAAGTTCAATTTAAACTTTGATGGTTCTAATCTTTATCCCCTTCTGGAAACCTTTTTTTTTTTGTGGGGGGATGAAAGATTTAAGGGTCGGCCTGTGGTAAAAAGCCAGGATTAGTAAATGGCCCGGGTTATTTTTTTTTCTGTAAATTTTTTAACCTAAGTGTGGTTCCCTAAGATTTTGCACGTACCCCATTTGTTGTTTTTGGGATTTTAATTTCAGTTCTCCACCCTTTTTTGGGGTGAAATTTTAATGAAGGTGTTTTTTGTCCCCCATGACTTTAATGGTCATGCGCATAAAATCGATCTCAATATCAAAAAACCCTTTAAATCGATACGGGCCCGACAAATCGACTATCGTTTGTTTCCCCGATACCCAAAGGGAAATTTCGTTAAACCCAAAACTCCCCAAATTATAGGGTATAATAGGGGCTGTGAATAGTAGGGCTAGGTTCCTTACAGGGTCGTCTTTATTGGAGCGGGTCCCCTTTTTTTTGGGCTAGGTGGGGAAACCTATGGCAGATATGTAGGACGTGATATTTTTTCCAATACCTTTATATCTACATTTTTTATGTGAAATTTTATTACATGTTTTGGGTCATTGTTTCCCTTAAATAGAGTTTTTTTTAATTTTAAATTAAAAATAAATGTTACTTTTTTGATTTTATGTCTCCTAATTGTTGTTGGCTGTTTTTTCGGGGTAGGAGGTTTACAGACTGTTTTTTCCCCGGGTCGCTTTTTTGTGCTCAAACTGTAGCCAAATTTCCCACAAGGGGAAGGTTAATTACAATTTTTTTCTTGTTGTGTAGCGTAAAAAACACGCTATTGTAACACGCTAAAAAACTCTTTGTTTGGGGTTTTGCTCGATTGTTTGGCACAATTTACATCCGGGGGTTTAAATTTAAAGCTTTGTTTTTTTGCTGGGGGTGACTAAAAAAAAACCGTTTTTCACCGGAAAAAAAAAATAAATTTTTCCTGTAGCCTAATTCAAAAGCGAAGGTTAATTACAATTTTTTTTCTTTGGGTTTGTGGGGGTTTAGAAAACCCCCAAATTTTAACCCCCTTAAAAAGCCTCTTTAGTTTGGGGGTTCCCTCAATTGTTTGGCACAATTTTACACCCGGGGGTTTAAAAATGAAAAGTGTTGTTTTTCTGCTTGGTGTTTTAAAAAAACCGTCTTTCACCAAAAAAAAAATACTTTTTTCCTGTACCCTAATTCAAAAGCAAAGGGTTTTAATTAAAATTTTTTTTCTTTGTTGTGTAGCGAAAAAAAACCCCAACGCCATTGTAACACGTAAAAAGCTCTTTGTTTGTGGTTGCTCTTTTGGGTTTGACGCAATTTACATCCAGGGGTTATTTAAGCGTTGTTTTTCTGCTGTGGTGACTAAAATATACCGTCTTTCACCACCAAAAAATAAATTTTTCCTGTAGCCTAATTCACAGGTTAATTACAATTTTTTTTCTTGCTGTGTAGCGTAGAATACACGACATTGTAACACGCTACAAAGCTCGTAGTTTGTGGTTGCTCAATTGTTTGGCGCAATTTACATCCAGGGTTTAATTAAGCGTTGTTCTGCAGTTGTACTCAGTAAAAGAAACTTTGTTTTTCACCGCCACAGAAGAAATTCTGTAGCATAATTCAAATCCAAAGGTTAATTAAGCCTGTTTGTGCTTTTATATTCAGTAAAATACACAGAGTTTTTTAACGGCACATACAAGTCAATTTTTTCCTGCCCATTTATGGAGCACCCAAATTTTTTTTTCCAAGGGTTACCCAAGCTTGTTATGGGTTCATTTGGAGTCAAATACAGGGTGTATATTTATCATATACAGATATCTTCATCAAACAGTGTCTGTACATTTTAGAACAAACAGTATGTCAGACAGAGAGGTGGCAGGCTCTGCAAACCCGCAGTGGCAGTGGCACAAACATTCCTGGAACAGGCCCAGGTCGCAGCACAGCAATGGGGACGTCCCCAGCAGGGGTCACTCGGTGAGGCCACAACTGCCGCTGTCATCTAGCGGCCGTGTGTTGTTCAGCAACCCAATGGTTCTTGATTGGTTGACTAGGTCATCCACTTCCTCCCAGATGACATCTGACAACCCTAGCCAAGAGACGGTGGGAACTTCAGACACAACCCTTAGTTGGCATGGCCCGGGATCAGGTCAGCGGCCCTCACCTGTCCTCAACCCGCCTCTGTCCCATCCGGTTCCCTCAGACAGAGATCTACTATGTGGTCTGGGCTCAGCGCCACTATATAGCGAGGATGAACAATTTGAGGAGGGCAGTCAGCAGCTACTTGGCAGCGAAGAAATGGGGCCAATATCCCCTGCTTCTTGCAGTAGGCGGCAAAGTATAGATGTTGAGAGTGGCATGGGAGGTCATGTTGTGAGGGGTCAGCCTCTGCCTACCAAGACCGGTGATGAGGACATCAGTGACGATGAAACACAAATAGATGATGATGTAGCCGACCGCACTTGGGAGCCAGGTGAGGCAAGGGCTTCATCATCGTCAGGAGAAGAGGGCGCCAGCTTGCGCGTCAGGCAGCGGCGCAGCCAGCAAGTGGGTTGTGTGGCCGTGAGTCAGCAGGATAGCAGCAGTGTTAGGTCGGGAGCCAAGCGGCCACGGGGTAAAAAACTCACTTCACAGGTCCAAGAAAGTAGCGTCACAGGGGCTCTGCGAGGCAGCGGCGGCAGTAGTCACTCAGTGCGGAGCGTTGGCGGTAAAATCCGATTCTCGCCGGTGTAGCAGTTCTTTGCTAAAACACCGGAGGAGCCGAATATGGGTATATGTAGAATCTGTGGGCAGAAAGTGAAGCGTGGCCAGGGAGCTAACGTTGGCACCACGGCCCTGCGTCAACACATGCAGCATCACCATCCGGTGGCCTGGGAGAAACGTGGCTCAGATGTGGTGGTCCATCCTGCCGCCGCAGCAACAGCAGCAGCAGCGCCCAGTGGCACGCATGCTATTGCAGCCAGTCAAGGCTCCACCACCTCTGCAGAAGGGAGCTGTTTCTCTTTGACATCATCTCCCGGTCCAGATGCTCCTGCTCCTCGCTACTCATGGCGCCAGCAGTCGTTCAGCGAGGCGATTGCAAAGAGACAACAGTATGCGTCCAACCATCCTAAGGTGCAGAAGCTGACCATATTCCTGTCCAAGTTGTTGGTGCTCCAGTCCCTCCCTTTCCAAATGGTGGACTCTGCACCGTTCAGAGAACTAATGGCTTGTGCCGAGCCGAGAGGGAGAGTTCCAAGCCGCAATTTCTTTTCCAAAAACGCACTACCAGATTTCATAAATTGTAAAACAAAGGTGGGCCAGGCCCCCAAACAATTGGACAGGAGACGCCGCTTCTCCCCCACGTTGTCAAACTGCGGCCCTCCTCGCCTTTTCCCCTCACCCTCCACCACCACCACCACCACCCCCTCGCCTTCAAAGTACTGCCCATCATCCCAACTTTTTGTAGGGCACAGGGTGTGATCAGTTCTAACCGGGTTCCCTCGGCGAACGAAGTCAAAGGGGGAGGAAGGCCCCGCGTATGCAGCAAGAAATGATGCGGGCTTTCTCCGCGCCAATGCAAACGGAACCAGGGTGAGGCAAGGGATAACTGGTGCCGCGCTGCACCGAGGGGGGATGGTCCATGGCCCTGCAGGGCGCACGTTTTCAATTTGGTTGTGAAAAGGTTCCAGAATCTTCCACCGATCTTCAGAACATTCTGAAAATGGCAGGAAATGTGCAGCCTTCTCCATTCCTACAAAGCCGGAACCCCCCTCGAGTTGCAGCCGAAGGCCCCTCAACACCTCGATTGCGATGTTTCCCCCCGTTGGAATTCCACCCTGCACATTTGGACGACTGTATGAACAGAGAAAGGCCATTAACGATTTTTGATGATCCAGGCGGAAAGGGGAGTACTCCCGTGTAACTTTGATGTCCCCTGGCAGCTCTGCATGACACCCCGTTTTTTGAGGCCATTCAGGGGGCCCATGTTTATTTGTCAGTCGCCAGGCACGGGATGAATAACGTCTTTCCCACGATTCGCCCCTGGAACAGATGCTGAAAAACTGTCTGGGCAGGGGAAGGGAGACGCGGTGATACATCCACGGCCACATGACCCCGGTGGGGTAAAATGGAGGAGGAGGGGGGAGGACATTGGGAGAAGCATTTTTGGGTAAAATGAGTGGATTTTCTCCAGGTGGCAAGAGAGGAGGAGCGGACGTGGAGGAGGTGATGGAGATGAGGAAGACGAGGCAGATGACCTGCAAGCACCGGGGCAGTAACAGTGAGATGGAGGCGGGGACCCCCCTCGGAGTCCTTGTGCAGAGGGCCCGCAACTGCTGATTTGCTGGCTAGTGCAGCCGGCAGAGGAGATTCTGGCTCTCCCCCTATTGGACCCTCGCTACGGCCCAAAATGGGAGCCTTTTTCCCGCTATGAGAGGAGGAAAAACAAAAATACTATAGGGAAACCCTCCTAGTCATTGGCCGCGTTATGTGGGGCTTTGTCCCCCTCTGACGGGTCTTCCCGGGGGGGTGCTTCACGTAAAGTACTTCTGCCGCGGCTGTGGGGAAGGTGGGGGGTCGGAGCTTACCAGCCCCATCAGCGAACCCAAAGTCTGGAGTCACTGAGGCACTTTCCTTCACCCCCTATGGGGAGGGCAGTCGCAGCACGCAGGACCGGGAAACGCCCCTGAATAACAGGTGGGGGGCCTTTATTGGACAGCACTCTGCCACCACGTTAAAGATCCGCTGGCTACTGGGCACCAAATGGATGTGGGGGCCGCAATTGCCAATTTTTCGGGGAGAAGCTGTCTCTCGGCCAGTAGTGTGGCTCGAGGGGTGCTCAGGCGGCGGGGGCCATCTTTCCCCCCAAAGGAAACCCCCGTTTTCCCCGGGAATTGTGGAAGACTGCCCTTTGTCAAATAAAATCAGGATGGATCGGCAGGATTTCCACACCCCAAATGCCTTAGGCTCAGACTACATCAGCCATGAGCCTCCCCAAACTGTGAAAAATTGTCGGGGGTTTTCAAACTACCTGCCTCACCCACTATTCTAATCCCCGCCACCCACCTGATGCCACACATCTGCTGACAGTTTCTCCCCTGCCACCAACCATCTTTTTTTTCCCGGACTGGTAATTTCCCCCCCCCTCCCACTTGTCATTGTGCCACTGTATGCCTCTGCTGCTGTGTGGCTGCTGCCGTGACCCCACAGTGTCATTTGCCACTCTCTGACCCATGCTGCGCCGCCGCACCTCCACTCTCTGTCATTGTGCCCCCACGGCCCACTCCCGTTTTTGCCCCATCCCGAAGTCATTGTGCCACTGTCTGACCTAATCTGCGCTGCCATGATCTCCACTCTCTGTCATTGTGCCACTCTTGGGGTTCTTTTTGCCCCCTCCCGAAGTGATTGGCCACTTTGACCATCTGCTGCGCCGGGCACCCCCCCCTTTTCATTGTTCCCCTTGTGGCCCATCTGTTTTGCCCTCCCTAATGGATTGGCCATTATCGACCCATTCTGCTGCTGCCGTGCTCCACTTCTGATTGTG
This sequence comes from Phyllomedusa bahiana, assembly GCA_025379985.1. NCBI lineage: Eukaryota > Metazoa > Chordata > Amphibia > Anura > Hylidae > Phyllomedusa > Phyllomedusa bahiana. The sequence continues at coordinate 12,964 of JAODAL010015682.1, read as the reverse complement.
CCCTCTGTGGCCCATCCTGTTTTTGCCACCTCCAGAATGTCATTGTGCCACTGTCTGACCTATGCTGCTGCTGCGTGACCTCCCCTCTCTGTCATTGTCCATTGGGCCCCCTCCCGTTTTTGCCCTCTCCAGAATGTCATTGGCCCTGTTGACCAAAGCTGCTGCCGCCGTCACCTCCATTTTTGTCTTTTTCCCTCTGTGGGCCACTCCCGTTTTTGCCACCCCCAGAAGTGATTGTGCCATGTCTAATCTGCTGGCCGCCGTCACCTCCACTCTCTTCATTGTTCCACTCTGTGGCCTACTCCTTTTTTTGCCACCTCCAGAATGTGATTTTGCCCCTGTCTGACTCATGCTGCGGGTGGCTGCTGCCGTGACCTAAACACTTTTCATTGTGTAAATCTGTGGGGTATTTTGTTTTTGCCCCCTCCAGAAAAGTCATTGGCCCCTGTTGACCCAATCTGTGTGCCATGACCCCCCACTCTTGTCATTGTCCACTCTTGGCCCACTCCTGTTTTTTGCCACCTCCAGAAATTTATTTTTGCCACTGTTTAACTCTGGCTGCCGCCGTCACCTCCACTCTCTGTCATTTTTCCACTCTGTGGCCCACTCCCCGTTTTTTCCCCCCCATAAAGTATTGTGCCCTTGTCTGACCCATTGCTGTGTGGCTGCTGCTGGCCTAGACACTGTGTCATTTTGCCACTCTGTGGCCCACTCCGTTTTTTCCACCCCAGAAAGTCTTGTGCCACTGTTGACCTCATGTGCTGCTCCCGGACCTCCACTCTCTGTCATTGTGCCTCTGTGGCCTACTCCAGTTTTTTCCATTCCGAATGTCAATTTTGCCACTGTCGACCTCATGTGCTGCCGCCGTCACCTCCACCTTTCATTTGCCACTTGTGGCCCACTCCTGTTTTTGCCACCTCCAGAAAATGATTGCGCCACGTCTGACCCAGCTGTGTGGCTGATGCCCGGGCCCAAAAAAATGTGTCTTGTTCCTCTGTGGCTATTCCTTTTTGCCAAACCCCAGAAACAAATTTTGCCATCCTGACCTCATGCTGCTGTGGCTGCTGCCATCACCCCCACAATGTCACTAGTTTCCCCTGAGCCTCAGTTTTTTTCTTCCAGCTGTGCTGCCATGACTTTACAGGCTACATTCCCCTTCGTTTTTTGGTCAGTTTCGCCCCTTAAGTGCCAGGGAATTGTATAGTGAAGGATTCTAAAGAGCGGCGGCAGTCATGTGCGGGTTACTAAAACCAACATTTTATGAAGACCAAAAAAAGCTCCCCTTTCATATTTAAAATGGCAAACGTTCTACGACCCTGCGGCTCTGGCAGCCTGGAAATAGTGTTTTTCAAGTGATTATCCCGAAGTATTCGGGAAGAAGTTAATTTTTGCGGGAAATTTGGCGAAGTGAGCGGACTGAATTTCGAGAAATTCGCCCATCTCTAACAGCAATAGCCGGCACACCACTAGTCTTGCTAAGACTTATGGTTAAACATGCAAGATCACTACCATAATTTCTTTTCACTAACATGCTATTCTAATACCTTTTATTTTATTTCTAGCCTGCTGTGATGTTTATGTAATCATGATAATTTCGCTATATAGAAAAAACCATGGCACCAAATGTGGTGCTAATTCAATATTTTAATAATTAAAACAGCAATTAAGTTTTTTAAAAACAGGTGGTAGATTACTACAAAAGACCAGTAAAAACAAAATCTCTAGTTGTTAATTGTCAAAAAAATTTTAATGTTGATTTTTAAAGTTCGGCTAATAAGGGGTTTTTTCAAGTGACTCACAGTGTATACAAGAAAAAAAAATACTGTAAGGCAAAAGAAAATGTGTACCAAAAGAAGATGAGCATCAGTAGGAACAGGTAATGATGGTTGAGCAAGATATATAGACAGCAGGGTAGGTTAATCAAGAGGCTTTAATTGATAATACTATGCTAACTTTGTAAATACACAATTGAGAACAGGATATATGGTAGATGCTGTATTGGTTTAATTAATTTATATTATTTAAAATTTTAATTAATTTTTGATTATTTTTATTTAAAATACTTTAATAAATAATTTAATTTTTGGTATTCAAATTTTATTTTTATTAATATATTTTGAAATTTTTTATAAATTAAATTTTATATATTTATAAATTTCATAAATTACTTTTTTATTATTTTTTTTTTCTGGTATAAAATTTAGAAAAAAAGGGGCATTGTTTGCCCCAAAAAGAAATTTAGTTCCCATACTCCTCAGGCTAAGCACATTGAATAGGCTGCCTGTTTCGAACAGTAATGCACCTAGTTTTGCCGAGCCACATTCATAAATGTGTCTACTATTACGAGTGTACCCATATGTTTGGTGCATTACAAAGTGTCGAGTTTGGTGCACAATGCGCCAAACATGTTCATTTGACGCGCCATACATCGGAAAATTAGACAGCCTAATCACTTTTATCGCATTTAATGCCAAAACATTAAAACTAACCCCTTCATACATGTTGCATTTTGTGCTGTAAGTCCAATCGTCCGGTGCATGGAAAAACTCACCCGGCCACAGGTGCAAATATATAATTGTAAATAGATTGGTATATTCAGCACTCAGCAAAAAGTGTTCAAAGAGTATCCTTCTTTTGTCCCATATTTTAAAAAGTAAAAAAAAAATAAATAAATAAAAGGAGATTTACAGATCACACATTTCTAATGCATTTCAGGTCTCAAGATGAACACTTAATCATAATGTGAATGAATGTTATGATTAAGAGTCCACCCTGAGACCTGAAACATGTTAGATATATATGTGACCTGTAAATCTACTTTGTTTTATATATTTTTTTAAAATATGGGACAATAAAATTTATAATTTTTAAACACTTTTTGCTGAGTGCTGAATATACCAATCTACTTGCAAACCAATTCGAGACACCCAGTGCTAGATGGAGCAAGGTAGCCCCAAACCCTAGCCAAACCTCTTCCATATTTCACAGTAGGTGCATTTCCTTGTATGCTTCATTTTTGACTTTGTAAAAATAGAGTTGATGTGATTTGCCAAAAAGCTCCAGTTTTGTGTCATCAGCTCAAAAGCCATTCTCCCAGAAGATTTTGGATTGTTTATTTTGGCAAACTGTTTTATGATTTGCTGTGGTTTCCTCCTCATTTGTCTTCCATTAAGTCCATTCTGGCAAAGACACTAACTTTGAAGTATCTTAACCTTGGAGTGTACATCTAATCTCTATCTCCTTATCTTCCTTCATTCAGTAGGGTATACCCCATGTTACCATAAAGCATATACAGGGAATTTTTAAATCGTTGGTAGGCACAGTGCAAAAATTTAATGACTGTGCCCCCCTTCCACCTTAACATTTGTTTTACAGTACATTATTAAATACAAACACAAAAACGTATCAACAGCACTCTAAAAATGCTAAGAGACAGTCAAATACTGAATATTTGAACTATTTCAAAATACACTTCTGCTACTTTTTTGATACATAAAAATGTAAGGTTTCTTTCTTTTTGCTTTTGTTTTTTTGGATTGTCTGCATGGGGAAGAGGAAGCCTTCATTTGGTCGTGAACTCCTCCAATTCACACAGACTGTCTTATCAAAGCATAGTGTAAATGAGGCCTTCATTTCCTGAAAGTATGGAGGCCTGAGAAGGCACTAAGCGAGGTGAGAATGTTATAGTGTAGGTCCCCATCTGAACTGAGATCAACTTGTTGTTAGTGAGTGAACTCTCCCAATTTTTATCAAAAATGTGCACTAAGAACCTAAAATTTTCATGCATCCAAAAAGTAGCAGAAATGCATTTTCAAATAGTTCATGTATTCACTGTTTGACTGTATCTTAGCATTTGTAGAATTTTGATGGTATGTTTTTGTGTTTACATTGTTTTCCACCATGTCAATGTGCATCTTTTTCCTTTAAATTGTTATAATCTATTTTTGCTGATCAGTTTTTGCTTTTTAGCACGTTATTAAAATTAATACTAAGCCCCAATAAATTAAAACAACATGTTTGTTTTCTCCATCCCACTCTCCATGAGCCATGATTCTTTTTATTTTTCAGCTGGAATGACCATTTAAGTGATTTTTTTTTTGTGGTCCAAGTTGTATTTTTTTTTAGACGGCGCCCTATACAGAATGTATTCAAACAAGTAAAATTACACTATTCAGATTACATTTCTGCAAAAATACACTAAAATATAAGCATCATATTTAAAATATAACTTGATGGGATTTCTCTTTGGTTAAATAAGGTCATATTGTGACAAGTTGTCCATTGTGTGTCTGGTGACACAACACATAGACTTCATGAGTCTAGTGAAGTTCTCTCCTTTATCTTATATAGGGGAACCCAAGTCTATGACCTCCATATGCTCTAATAGAACAAATTGACAGTACTTGTATTTAGGAAAGCCAGGAGTCAGGTTAGCCTAATTTGATGAGGTTAATCCACATCCTAACATGCACCAAAATCCATATTCTCTAAATACTAATTTATAAAAATAACCTCGGTCAAAAACACAAAAGATGTAGATATATTTTAAACCCTTACCAAACAGAATTAACTTTTTTTAAACGAATAGATAGCCCCTTTAAGGTTTGTTTCACATCTGCAGAAAATCTCTGTTCAGAACCTCCATCGCAAAGGTGATGCCAATTCCATTACATAGCGGACACCGATGGTGTTGGGTTTTCGATGTGGTGTTTGGTTTAAAAGAAAAAAATGGACTTTTGTAGTCCATTTAATTTTGCTTGTCCATGTGTCTGGGCAGGGCAGGCACCCTATTAGACACATCCACTGCCAGGAGAACAAACTTGGCAGACTTAGGCTGAGATGCCAATGGGGTGGTAGGCTACAAAGCGGATCACTAAAATACAGCCTATTTGTACTGACTCTTTTTTCATATGCTATTGGTATTGTGCCTGACTCCAGTCTGGCTATTCCTGACTGTGTTTATGCCTGATCCCTGGTTAAAATGTCTATATCAGTAATGTGTCTTCAGGTTTTGACTTCTGGCTTTTCTGAATAGGTTCCTGCCTTATTCTTTGGCTTTTTGCATCCAAATTACTCTCTTGGTGAAAACTCTAAACACTCTACTTGACCGCATCTTTCTCTGACAGCATTAACGCTGATAATTTATGACTATTCTGGCAACCACAACCTGGGAATCCCCCTGCAACTAAGCCTACACCACCCTTCAGAGGATAAATGATACAAATCAGGGGATTCCTTAGATTTCACCTTCCAGCTTACCTTGAGCCAAAAAGATTATGGTTTAGACAGACTATTTGGTATATGTCCGTACCATTTCTTTTTAAAATTTAAGTAATCCCAATTACATTTTATGAATATTGGGCTGTGCGATGACACATCAATTTTTGCAAAAATGCCAGTAGCATCTTTACTTGTTGAGTAAATTTTTATCTTAAAGGGATTTAACCATCTCAGACGTTTATGGCACATAAATAGTATATGCTATAATTTCCTGATAGGTATGGATCCCACCTTGAGAACCGGCCCCTAAACTTCTCTGTGCGGGACAGAGTGAAGGTTGTGCAGCGCGCTTAGTTCTCTTCTATGAGAGTTCTAATTCAGCCAAGAAAGTGTGCTTGGATGAACTCAAAACTCCTGAAGAACAGACCTGAGAGTGCTGCACTTCCATCACCACATCTTAGTTCAGGGGCTTATTCTCAAGGTGAGGGTCCCAGAAGTGGATCTGCACCCATTAGATATCTATGACATTTCCTTTTGATATCCTATCATTCAATTATTTTTTATGCAGGTTCATTCCTATATAGCAAATAGTAATTTTTCTTCTATCATTTTGTTATAAAGCAAATCAGACCATTATATGAAGTATGTAAAACTTTTATTTCAGGATTAACTTCTTAATGCTTCAAGACAGACATACCCGTCATGGAGAAATAAAGGAAGGATGGAGGGGGCTCACTCACTAAACGAGCTTCAGACGTGGGAGGTATGGATATTCATAACAGCCGTAACCCCATACTAGCAGATGGCATCCGAGATAGCTCCAATCTCCATCTAACCTTTAAGATGCCACAGTAAATCGCAGCATTTAAATGATTAGAAAATGAGGCTGCAGTCCCTGATCAGCCCCCAAGTAACGTGATAGTAAGGTACCATTTGGTTGCCATGACAAACAGGGGCCTAATGAAGGTCTACATGGCTGCCATGTTTGTACTCCTATTTCACTCTGCCATAATATACCTATATACTGCAGTACATAATATGTTAAAGTCACATAAGGGGACAAAATGTTGATGTAAGAAATAAATAAATAAAATAAAGTTTCAAAAAAATAAAATAAAACATCTTCTGTTCCCATTTACCATTTCAAAAATAAACTTGATTTGTATTGTTGTTAAAAGTCTGATCTAGCACAATATCATGTTATTTATCCCGAACGGTGAGCACAGTTAAAACGAAAGAAAGCTTGATGATTCTTATTATCCTCGCTCTATTATTCCTTTTTGCTTGATCTAATCATACTGTATAGGGCTTCATCCTCAGATACATGCCCTTTATATCTCTCATGAACTGTAAAGTCAGATGTATTGTTGTTCACATTGCTGTAAACTATTCATTCTTCAATAAAGCTTTCTTTGAATTTAAAAAAAGTAAAAAATTCCAAAATTAAGTTGTTTTGGTCATTCTGTCTTCCAGAAACAATAGCAATAAAAAAGCTTACACTCCAAATTGGTACAAAGTAAAACTAGACCATGTCCCCCAAGAAAAAAACCATCATCTCTGACAGAGGAAAAATAAAAAGTTATGGTTAGGCAAAGCAAATGGTACATGTGCTCATCTCTATAGTTTATAGTGACAACAGTATCAACTAACATTTCAAATTTTGTAGACCATAGATAACATTAGTGTCATGGTTCACGCCGTGGTCCCTGCCATGGACCGTCAGCGTGTCCGTGCTTGCCATGTCTCTGCTGGGGTTCCCTGTGCAGGGGTCCTGGCAGCCTGTGTTCTCTGCTGTATACTTGCCTGTCCTGTTGCTCCTGCTTCCTGGGGTCCTGTACGTGCACTGCGCCTCCTATGGCGCGTGCGGCAACTTCCTGCCCTTCATTGAGTCTGTGTCTCTGTTGTCTTCCTCTTGACCTGTGACCCATGGCTATAAGAGAAACTTCCTGTCCTTGTTTCAGGGTCAGTCAGTCCATTGTTGTGCCTCATGCAGAGTGTTGTCCAACTGAGCTCCTACCAGCTTCTCAGGTCTACTATTCTAGACTTAACCCCTGAGATTCCTGGTTCAGTTCCTGCAGTCCATCAGAGCTCCTGACCACCTTTCTGTCGTCTTCTGCTGTCCTTGTACCCGTCAAGTACCTGATGTATCCTGCCGTTATACCTATCTAGTACCTGCTGTATCCTGCACCTGTTCAGTATCCTGCTGATGCATATGTTTCTTCCTGCTGTTGCATATGTTTTCCTGCTGTACCTGTCTACCATTGCTTCAGAGCCTGAAGTTCCTGTCCTGCATATTGGCTGTCACCGCACCGCAGGTAGCCACATCAGGGGTAGAGAGCTGGGGGTTCCCCACAGCGAAGTCCGTCCTACTTTGTGCTGGGCTCCGATGAAGACCGGGGGCCCCTTAGACTCCGCTCCCTGGTGTGGATCTCCATTTACCATCTCACCTGCGGTGATCACAGTGGATCCACACCCGGATACAAGCGATCCTTAGCGCTGCTGTTACCGCCGGATCGTGATAATTAGTTTTTGTATCAGTGATATGAAGCCTCAGCTTTCACTACATGTCCAATACATTTGGAAGTACATCAAACCCTGTTTTCAACTTTTGTTTTGCAAATTTAAAGGGCATTAAATAGAGAACTGTATGAAAATCTGTACTGTATTCTATGCCTGTACTTGATAAAATCAGACTATTAAAAAGGTGACAACGCGTTTCCTGAATATCTCATGCGCTTCCGCATGTATGAGGTATCAGTCCATCAGCTTTTAATAGAGCTGTATTTGTTTGCTTTATATCTATGTAGTATTTTCTGTCCTAAATAATAAAACATCAATACATATTTTATGTACGTATGCCTATATGTTTTGGGGACAAAACTAGCCATAAGTTAAAGTTCTAGGATATACAGTTGAAAGTTTTTTTCTCAATTAACCAGTTTTTTTTTTTTTTTTTGCTTTGTCCTTTTTTGTATTTTTATATGTTCCTTCCAAAAATATCCTCACCTTTGTGCCAGCTTATTCTCTGTGCTCTTTTATCCAGAATTAATCCCAGAATAAAATTCCTTTTAGGATTTACTTTCTCTTTTTTTGCAACAAATCTTCAGCAATATCTTATCTCAGCTTTTTCACTTCTGAAACAATCACATATATTTTCAAATACTTAATCCCTCGAGTTCACAAAGCATACAGTATGAAAGAATTTATCAAGAAAGCACATACTACATAGATTATACTGCACAGCCAATACAGCTTTTGGATATACTGTGCCACATAGCACTAATGCAGTGTCCTAGTCAAGATAGACTAGATACACGGCTAGCATTCAAGCTTTGAATGCCTTCTTTCTGCAGGGATTAACCACCTTCTAGGTAGGAAATAGTTCATTGTGATGACCATAGTCATCACACAGTGCGATAAATAAAGAAATTTTAAGCTTACACTAGATGCTTCTCTTTAAAAGAAAGATATTTTAATAACAAATGGTTAAATGTTCTTTATAAATAATAATAATAATAATAATAATAATAATAATAATAATAATAATAATAATCTTTATTTATATAGCGCCAACATATTCCGCAGCACTTTACAATATAGAGGGAATAAGCACAGACAAACCAGACATTACATTATAAAAAAGCAACTGACAAATGAGACACAAGGTGTGAGGGCCCTGCTCGCAAGAGCTTACAATCTATTAGGGTGTATGGGTGAAACAAAGGCTGACAAGTGCTTGGTTTACAATGGACCAGCCATGTTACATAAATATGGGGTAGTATACATAAAATGTGGATGAACCTGCCATCCCAACCATTACATCTATATACAGATAAGTGCCTGTGGGTGCCAAAGTGCAGGAAGTGACAAATCTGTGACAGCATTTGGGGGGTTGACAATTAGGGATTTTGATAGGCTTGTCTAAGAAGATGAGTTTTCAGAGCGCACTTAAAACTGTGAGGGTTGTGAGTGTGCCTGATCACATGGGGTACAATGTTCCAGCGAACTGGTGCAATACGTGCAAAATCTTGGAGACGGGCATGGGAGGTTCGGATGAGTGAGGTGTGTAGTCTTAGATCAGTAGCAGAGCGGAGAGAGCGGGTATAAATGTATTTATTGTTTCTTTAGAAGTTATAATTACATATTTATAATTTGTTATATGTAGAAAAATATTTGCTTATTATGAAACAATATAAATCAGCAGTGAAAATTTGCAACTAAATAATTCAGCACCTAAAGTCAGGAGGAGACATGTTCACTAACTAAACTAAATGAAAATGCATCATATTTAAGTTTCGCAAATCTTTCCATTTCCGGTGGTAAATACAGGGCTACAGGTAAGAAGTCAGGCACATCAAAGTGAAATTTGCTTGATGTATGAAAGCAGTTTTTGTGTGTTCATAAATGGTGTGTAAAGATCATTGTGCCTCGCCTATGTTTCGCATTATGGAACTTGGGCGCATTAGTAATGCGCCTAACATATATAAAGGCAACAGATAGGCTGGAAATAAGAGAAAAGTCATTAGAATAGCATACCAGTGAATAGAAACTATGGTACTGATCCTGCTTGGAGGACCACAGGTCCCAGCAAGACCTGTGGTGTGCTGGCTCTTGCCGTATGTGGAATAAAGGGTGAGAGCAGCAAAAATAAATTTCAAATTTAATGTAGTCAAGATAAAAAAATTTAAAAATCAGAACATCAACATCAGTGGGTTATTTAATGTAAAATGTAGCATTACAGATGTAGCAAAGATAAACTTATAACTCATCATGACATCACAGCAAAAGAAAGTTATCTCATTTTTATCAGTGGTTTTCAAGTGATGTAAGAAAAGAACATGGTGTCATCATCCAATTAAACTTTGCTATACTCGTATCTTTGACACCTACTGCTTTGACATATTTTCAGTGGCCCTAGAAAAGAGCCATTTCACTTTTTTCTGGTTGACTGCTCTCGGGTTTTTCCAGACAGTGGAAAGTCAGTGACTAGGTAGGATCATATTGGTTATTTCTCCACGATACTTGTGAGATGTATATCAGCAATGACTGTGGTTAACCTACCCCTTTAAGATTGTAATCATAAAACATAATAATTTCAGCTTTATTTCTATGTGTTTATTTTTCTTTCGTCCAAAGTTTATAAGACTATGTGAGCGATTGCTTCTTCGAGATCGATCGTGCGATAGTGGGCCGCTACAAAAAGGGTTTTTCGATAGTGACGTCATTTGAGCATGCCCATAAAGTCTAGGGAGAGCAAAAAACCTTCATTATTACACCCAAACAAGCGGGGTAACTAAATTAAACACCCCAAAACATCAAATGGATACGTCTATCTTAGGCAACACCTTGGGTTATAAATCACGAAAAAAATCACAACCATTCACTATCCCTGTTTTGTACCACAGCCTGCCCCTTTAAAACCCTGCACACCAAAAATGAAAAGTCCAAAGGGGCATATATTGAACCATCATTTTACTTAAGGGACATTGAATATCCCTGTCCGGGGCCCCACTGAGCCCCAAAGCATGACCCCCACATTTAAAAAGTCGGAAAAAGGGGTCTTTTACCCCATTTTGTTTTTACGGGACATTTATATACCCCCTGGGGCCAAGCATGACCCCAAAAACCGCTGCCCCCCATTTAAAAAGTGCCGGGGAAAAAGGGGTCTTCAAACCCCCATTTTAGTTTTCATGGGCATTGACTTTACCTTCCCGGGGGCCCCAGCATACCCAGGGCCGGAGTTACAGTGGGGGCGGGGAAGCCCAGGGGGGCTCCGTCTCTATTAACACCCAGGTTAAAATGCCCTGATGACCAGCAACGAAAATTGTCGTCTGAAGCAGGTGCGGGGGTGGAAGTGTAGAAATCCAGCCCTTTCCCTACAAGTCAATACCCGGGGGGCGCTTGTCCCCCCAAATGAGTGGGACCAATTGAGTTCACTTGAAAAAACTGGTGGGTTAAACCCCCTGTTACCCAGGTGCCCTTATCTTGGCATTCTTTTTTTCATTTTTTTCAACTTAGGAAAAGGTCTCTGACTTTGCTCTTCCTGCTCCATACTCCATTCCTTGAATCCACATTGGTCCCGTTTCCTTACCTCCCCTTTACAATTCAGAGGGAATTTTTTTAACATATTTTGTACATGCAGTTTTTTTTCTTTAAATTTTAGAAAAAACATTTTTAAAAAAATAATCCCACCCTGTTTTTGTTTCCTTTTTTTCATTGTATTTAAAAGGGGTTTTTCAATACAGGGGTTGATACTATGTTTTAAAAAAACTTTCAAAAAACAAGTCATTTTGCAATTGTGTCCTTAACATTCCACCTATTCCTGTTTTTCAGCACCTCACCCCTTAGCCCCTCTTGACATTGTGAAGAACAAATGTCTGTTAGAAACAACATTTTTTAGAATGGGCCCGTAGTAAGCGCATGTCACAGCAAAAAAAGCCCCCCAAAAATTCAAAGCATGACCCTTACCACTTTGGACATTGTAAAACAAAATTTTTTTGAAACAACATTTTTTGAATAGGACCTTTGTATTGCTGTTTAACAAAATCCCCAAAAAATTCAAACATGACCCTTTACCCCTTTGGCAATTGTAAAACAATGTCTGTTGAAACAAAATTTTTTAATAGACCTGTATATTGCTGCATTTCAAAGCAATGCCCAAAAAATTAAAATAAACTTAGCCACTGTTAAAAATTGGGGGGGGGAAATCCATTAGAACCACATTTCTGTTCCAAAGGGCCTGATTAGCTTTATCTCACAGCTACATGACCCCAAAAAAAAATAAAAAAAATTTACTTCTCAGCCACTATTAAAAAAATTTTAGGGAAAATGCCCCTTAGAACCACATTTCTGTTCCAAAGGACCCCTAATTTTCTGTTTCTCACAGCAACATGACCTCAAAACTTTGAAAAGCAAAACTTTTAAAATAAATAGTAAAAGAATACGGGGTTGCATGAAACTTTGTCTTTTTTCAGTCTCCTCACGCAAAACCCAAAATAACTGTTGGGAAACAGAATAAAAATTGCATAAGAAATATCTTTAAAAAAAAAATTTTCAAGAGGACCATTTCTTTTGAAAAGGAATTAAGTAACCCCAAATAATTGGTGACCCCGGGAAATTGGGCCCCAACTCATAAAGATCCCTGCCTAATTCATTGATGAAAGTCAAAAGACCACAATTGTGGGAAAACCGGGTCGTTTGGTAATGATCCCCCAGCAAATGCAACAGAGTCTCCTTGATCAATCACAAGGTCTCCTTTCCTCATTTTACTCTTATTTGGGTGGTGGGGGAAATGTGATTTTGTTTTTTCCGGGGTCCGGAGGGTAGCCACCAGTAACGTTGTTCTTTTTTATCCTTTAAACAGGGTCATGTTGGGGGAAATGGGGCATCCCCGCACTATGTGAGAGATGGAGCCTTGATTTCCCCAAACCCCTGGGGCGAGGGGCCCTAGCAAATGATCTTCCTCATTTCCTCCTCCCCCTCAAATTGCCCCCAAATCTTTCAACAGGGCGTCGGTAAATCGGGGTCTAGGATACCCCCTCCCCCCCTCCTCCTCCTCCTCCCCTGCCTCCGGACCTTCAACACAGCCCTGACTTGCCCGAATAATGCACCTTTAAGGGGATGCCCACCTTGCACACTTGGACCCCGAACCACTGCCTAATAAGACCCATAAATTGTGAAACTGTCGGGCCTTTTATTTACGGGGAAAAAGGGTCCCTGTCTGCATTGGTCTCTCCTCCCCCGT